>CAJHNH020001446.1:82500-162500 GCA_905116865.2 Candidula unifasciata
AAAGCGTGTGCTGAAGAAAAAAAAAGATAGTGCATTCGGGCCAGATGGAGTTAAGTATATCTTGAGAAGCTAAGTGATGAGGAACTTAGAGAAACGACGTCGGGTTGCAACAACAGTATTCCAATAGATTCAGTTCCAAGGGATGGTTGTATAGTTTCCTCCTACAACTTCCGAAGCCATATAAATACAGAATTGAATGGACTGAATGGGTATTGCTGCCCCGATAGAGACAACAAGACAAATTATAAATACAATATTTTACCGACGTTAGGTTACCAGTGTATGTATGTACCTGGACTTTGACAAAAGAACAGGAGAGAAAACTAAATACCTGTGAGATGAGATGTTTGAGAATGGCTGTGAATAAAACCAGAAGAGATCGAGTGAGAAACGACGTGATCACAAGAACTGTTGGAGCAACATCCATCGTCAAATTTATTGAGAAACAAAGAATGAAATGGTTTGGCCATCTAAAGAGAATGAAACCAACGATGCCAGCAGCAAGAGCATACAACCTGAAAATCGAAACACAAAGAGGCAGTTAAGATCGAGGAAATTATGGATTAAAGGAGTCACTGACAACTTGAGACTGCATAGCGTCACGGCAGATCAAGCGACTGAGCGCGCCCTGGCTCGGCTGCCGATCGTCTGATGACGCCTAGCAGCATATGCAGATATTAACAAAAGAAGAAGAAGAAGATAGAATTATCACGATAGGGAGGTACCGACCCTTACTGCACGGGTTAGTGAGTTACCTACACTTACTGAGCGGGTTAGTGAGTTACCGATCCTTACTGAGCGGGTTAGTGAGTTACCTACACTTACTGAGCGGGTTAGTGAGTTACCTACACTTACTGAGCGGGTTAGTGAGTTACCTACACTTACTGAGCGGGTTAGGGAGTTACCTACACTTACTGAGCGGGTTAGTGAGTTACCTACACTTACTGAGCGGGTTAGGGAGTTACCGACCGTTACTGAGCGAGTTAGGGAGGTACCGACACTTACTGTGCGGGTTAGGGAGTTACCGACCCTTACTGAGCGGGCTAGGGAGTTACCGACCCTTACTGAGCGGGTTAGGGAGTTACCGATCCTTACTGAGCGGGTTAGGGAGTTACCGACCAAGAAAGGAAAGAAACGAAAACGAAGCGATCCTAGCTTACGGTGTTGTGCACATGAAGGGCTTGATCATAAACACGAAACAGTGGTGGTGGCATTGGATGAGAAGATGCAGGGTTAGATATGACGTTTGACTGTCCGTGGACAAATATAAAACCCAATGAAAAGTTGATCAGGGATCTTTTTCAGAGCCTTTATCAGGAGAATCATAAATCAAACAATGCCACACTAATACACAAGATTACTTAACTGACCTTTCCTGAAGCGTTGATGTCTTGGCAGTGTTCTTACTGTACAGACTTAGCGATATGGGTGTTAGTCCCTGGATCGACGAGTGAACTGCCGCAGTCCTGTTTGAATGACAAACTGCCTTTCGACTACCCTTTGGAGCTCTGAACCATGTAGTATCCCATGACCTGCCACATTGTTCGACCATAATCCCCCCACCCCCACCCCGCCAGTGCTTTTCGCCGACAGGTTTTTAATTTGAACTGTAAATTTTAACGTAAATTATGTCACAAGATGTGGCGGATGTGCTGCTTGCTGGTCATAAACGTAGATTGTGTTTGTTTGTTTCAGTGGACATGGCCTGGAGATACGCCGACCCGAGCAGTCCCAGCTATCTCCATGACAACGATGATGAAACCTGCAACAGAGACCCTAGTGCCACCTCAGTGACCTTGACACTGAAAGAGAGTGTGCCTGCCTCGTGGTTTCGCATTGCCGCCAGAGATGAAAGTAAGTGTCTGTGCAACTTGTGGAGACCTTCGAATTGTGGTAGGTGTTTTAGCATCCAGGTACATGGATAACATCCGAATGAAGATTATCGCACAGATAAAGAACAGAACAGGACAGGACAAACTTGCATTTTATAAAGAACATTTTTGACTGTTAATCTTGGACAATTAATGAACAAACCGAACAATTTCTTAAGGTCTTGGCCGTGTGGTTTTTACAGAAGAATTCTTAGAATTCCTTAAACCAAAACAAACAACAAAAAACAAAAAAACAAAAAACCCAGATCTTTTGAAAGAGGCAAGGGCTCGAAGACAATTTATCACTAACAATCGAAAGAGACAGTAATTTTGAAGTCATGTCATGGTAAGAGAGAAATTAGAACACGCTGTGATCACTGGAAAGATATGTGGATAGAAAGACAAAGGAAGACAGTGTGAGAAGATGTCTGACAACATTTTGTCATGGCATGGAGAATTTTTCTGAGTGCTTCAGTTTTACACTGGGAGTCATTTAAAGTGTAAAGTAAAAAAAAAACAAAAGTAAAGATCCATTTTCACGCCTTAGGCGCATCGGGCATATGGGAAGAGCGTCCCATATTTTACTGAGCAATGGGCACTATGCGGGTAATGTGGTCAGCATTACACTGGCCGTCTTTACCTTCCCAGGTCATCCTGGTACCCATTGTAGGCTGGGTCGAGCTGTGAGGCCCCATACAATGATACAAATCCACGCAGCCAGCAGTGGGTTTCGATAGCGGTACGTTGGAGTTGCGGGTCGGACTCGCAACGCCTAAGTCACAGGAGCCGTCATCTGAAGTGTAGGAGGTACGTAATCAAACGGGGCTCAGCGGTTTAGAGGTTAGTGAGTGCGTTCAACCATTCCATGATCTCTGGCGACTAGGGTTTGATTTCCACGTATGTTTATGAAAAAACAAAGCGTGGAAAGAGCGGAAGACACGGGGACCCCATCAGGTAATGTTTGCCATCGACAGAAGTGAGTTGATTGTAGCGAGCGTTCACGGTGGAGACCGCGTACAGGGATGGATTCAACTGATTTAACAGATTTGCTTTTCCAGTGTCACTAAGACTGTGATTCTCCGGTCAACCATCACCTCTCTCTTACACACACACACACACACACACACGCGCACGCACGCACGCACGCACGCACCCACCCACACACACACACATACACACACATACACAAACATACACACACATACACACACATATACACACATATACACACATACACACACATACACACACATACACACATATATATACACACATACACACACATATACACACATATACACACATACACACATACACACACACACACGAGCATGTGGTACATTTGTCCAACCCTCTCTTGACACTTGCACTATGTTGTTATCTTTATTTGATGGTTCTTCTATAACTTCATGTCTCTACTTATGTAATGCCTCGTGTCAGAGGAGAAAGAGATCTCTCGGATGGGATCTTCCGTTGGCGTGGTATGTAATACATTTCAGTGTTGCTGCTATTGTTGCGGTCCATATTCTGGCACTGTTATTGTTGCGGTCCATATTCTGGCACTGTTATTGTTGCGGTCCATATTCTGGCACTGTTATTGTTGCGGTCCATATTCTGGCACTGTTATTGTTGCGGTCCATATTCTGGCACTGTTATTATTGCATCTGTTAGAAAGTTATCCGCTGAAATTCACATTAACCAATAAAATATGTTATCCATCCTGCCTGTCTGTCTGTCTGTCTGTCTGTCTGTCTGTCTGTCTGTCTGTCTGTCTGTCTGTCTGTCTGTCTGTCTGTCTGTCTGTCTGTCTGTCTGTCTGTCTGTCTGTCTGTCTGTCTGTCTGTCTGTCTGTCGTACGTCCATCTGTCTGTCTGTCTGTTTGTCTGTCTGTTTGTCTGTCTGTCTGTCTGTCTTTTTCTCTCTCTCTCTCTCTCTGTTTCTTTGTCTACCTCTGTCTCTCTTCAGATCATTTGCTTAGATTAACATTTGTCATCGAACCCGTTTTCTATTCCCAATTTCTCTCTCTCTCTCCTCACGTCACCTGCTATAATTTATCATAACAACCAACACAGATTACTCTCCATCCTCCCTCAATCGGTCTCCCTCTCTCCTAGGGTAACATGCTGAGGTTCAAGCTAACAACCAACACAGATTACTCTCCATCCTCCCTCAATCGGTCTCCCTCTCTCCTCAGGTAACATGCTGAAGCTCAAGCTAACAACGAACACAGATTACCCTCCATCCTCTCTCAGTCGGTCTCCCTCTCTCCTCAGGCAACATGCTGAGGTTCACCCTAGCCATTGACGGTCTCTACCCCTGTGCGTTCGAGAAGCGCTACATGGTCAGCACGTTCCTGGTGGAGGTCGTCTGTTACCTGGGCTTCTTGATCCGCGATCTGACCATCAAAGGAGACATCGTAGCTAGTATTTGTTCCGTTTACATCAGCGGAGGTTAGACTTTTTAATATTTTAAGTGTAAACAACGCGTCGTTTTCTTGACCTTCTGGAGCTGTAAACTCTGGGCGACAGTTCTGTGTGTTCGTCCACTCGTGGACTTTGATGTTTTTCCACAACGTGAGTTGTTCGTCCATTCTACTAAACTGACTTTTTTTTTTCAAAGACAAAGACTGTTGGTTCCTCATCTCAGGCACATGCAATTCGTTACTTCTAGTTTGTCGGCTTTCACGACACAATTGTTCGGGAGAAAGTGGGGATGGGTTGTAATATTCCTAATCAACGCCACTACCTGGAAGGCACACGGGGAGAAAGCTGCTGTGACGGATGGACAGATCTGTGGGGAAAAAATACAGCAAAACGATTGGAGAAGATTCTTGACAGCATTGTGTCATGTCATGTCATTGTTGGTGAAAGGATACGTATTATTATATGTTCTTGGAGAAAGCTATTAACAGATTAGGCATCATAAGCAAGATAATATGTAGTGGTGGGTGGGGCCCGAATTCTCTCCCCCTCCCCAACACCTCCCCCCCCCCCCTGTCTGATTATTTGAGTACCTCAACTATGAATGCATGTTTCTACATCTGTGACAGTTGTTCACATTTGATGTTCATTGTGACAATTGCTGTCATTTGAGACATCTTAATAAATCTGTCAGCACTAATGAGTTAACATGGGCTTTTCTTTCTCTTAACTTCAGTTACAGAAGAGTTCTCTCTTTGAGTTTTTGTATATACATTTTATTTTATTTCACATACACATTGGTAATTATTAGCCACCGAGCACACTTTTCCACTTATTCTGTCCTACTGTTCATGCTTTAAATCGTCACATGAAGGAGTCGCGTGTAGTTACCTGTAGTTTGCTAGCTTCAATGCCGCTGGATGGTTGGGGTGGGAGGGAATGGGGGCGGGGGGATAATACAAAACTCTCCTCACCGGGTACCTGACTTTGCTACGCCAGTGCCCAGCCAGCCTTTATTGTGGAAACGTTGTTTTGTTATTATTGATACTTAATGTCTATAAACTGCAGGTCGCAACATGGCCCTGAAACAGTTCGTGAATCAGTCGAGCACATACGACACGCTTAGCGAGGCTGCCAACGCTGTAGACGGGAGCGCAGCCAACGACTCGGCCTCTGGCTCCTGTGCCCGCACCAACACTGGTCTCCGGCAGACGTTTACTGTCTATTTTGATCGACCCATGATGCTTCTGAGAGCTCTCCTGCACAACTCAGGTTTGTTGGCTAGTGTTTCTCCTGTTCTTATCTGACAGCCATTTTGTCTGTCACTGTGGGTTTCGATCCCAGAGTTCTGTCATCTAGATTAAAGATAGACCAGGAACATTGTCGGTGGATATATTAGGGAACGGTCTGTGGATTGATTAGGTCAACGGTCGTTGGATAGATTAGGACAAGGGTCAAATGATAGACTAAGAACACGTCTGTGGATAGACAAGCAACACAGTCTGTGGATATATTTGGTCAACGGTATGTGAATAGACTAGAAACAAGTCTGTGGATATACCAGGAACACGTCTGTGGATATACCAGGAAAATGTCTGTTGATATACAAGGAACAAGTCTGTGACTATACCAGGAACACGTCTGTGGGTAGACTATGAACACAGTCTGTGGATAGACTATGAACACATTCTGTGAATAGACTATGAACAGTCTGTGGGTAGACTATGAACACAGTCTGTGGATAGACTATGAACACATTCTGTGGATAGACTATGAAAACAGTCTGTGAAAAGCCTATGAACACAGTCTGTGGATAGACTGTGAACACAGTCTGTGGATAGACTGTGAACACAGTCTGTGGATATATTTGGTCAACGGTATGTGAATAGACTAGAAACAAGTCTGTGGATATACCAGGAACACGTCTGTGGATATACCAGGAAAATGTCTGTTGATATACAAGGAACAAGTCTGTGACTATACCAGGAACACGTCTGTGGGTAGACTATGAACACAGTCTGTGGATAGACTATGAACACATTCTGTGAATAGACTATGAACAGTCTGTGGGTAGACTATGAACACAGTCTGTGGATAGACTATGAACACATTCTGTGGATAGACTATGAAAACAGTCTGTGAAAAGACTATGAACACAGTCTGTGGATAGACTGTGAACACAGTCTGTGGATAGACTGTGAACACAGTCTGTGGATAGAGTATGAACACAGTCTGTGGATAGACTATGAACACAGTCTGTGGGTAGACTATGAACACATTCTGTGGATAGACTATGAACACATTTTGTGGGTAGACTATGAACACAGTCTGTGGATAAACTATGAACACATTCTGTGGATAGACTATGAACACATTTTGTGGGTAGACTATGAACACAGTCTGGGGATTAACTATGAACACATTCTGTGGAAAGACTATGAACACAGTCTGTGGATAGACTATGAACACATTCTGTATGTAGACTATGAACACAGTCTGTGGGTAGACTATATACACATTCTGTGGATATACTATGAACACAGTCTGTGGATAGAGAATGAACACATTCTGTGGATAGACTATGAACACAGTCTGTGAATAGGCTATGAACACAGTCTGTGGGTAGACTATGGACACAGTCTGTGGATAGACTATGAACAGTCTGTGGATAGACTATGAACACATTATGTGGATAGACTTTGAACACATTCTGTGGATAGACTATGAACACAGTCTGTGAATAGACTATGAACACAGTGTGTGGGTAGACTATGACACAGTCTGTGGATAGACTTTGAACACAGTCTGTGGGTAGACTATGAACACAGTCTGTGGGTAGACTATGAACCCAGTCTGTGGGTAGACTATGAAAAGTCTGTGGATAGACTATGAACACAGTCTGTGGATAGACTGTGAACAGTCTGTGGATAGATCCGAAAATTAGCCCGAATCTCAGCTCCGAAAATTCAAAATTCTGTGTTGACGTTGTCATATCACTTTCAGCAACCAACACACTGCTAGGATTTACGATTCGAACCTACGACCAGAACGGCTCAGTGCTTGTGACCTACAATGACTCTCACAGACATCCACAGCCAAGTTATGACGTCACCTTGATCTCATTAGAAAATGTGGCCAAGTTGGAGCTCACTTCCAACAGCATTTACCCGAACAGACCCAACGGCTTACATTTTTGTGAGATCGAAATTTTCGGGGGTGAGTACATTTGTATTACATTTTTAAAGAAAAGTTTGGTTAAAAACTTACTTGGGACATTCACACAACGCTCTGACCCGATCTTCAGCAGCCAGCGCAAAGTTAAAATTTTGAAAGAAGCAGAAACATTATTATTGCATGTCCGTGGTGTCTGCCCTCCGTAAGTTTGTATATGACCTAAGTACAGAAAAAAACACATGCAGCTTGTTAGTAGATAAGGTGAGTACAGAAGACAACAGGTAGCAAGTTAGTAGATAAAGTGAGTACAGAAGACAACATGTAGCAAAGTAGTAGATCAGGTGAGTACAGAAGACAACAGGTAGTAAGTAAGTAGATAAGGTGAGTACAGAAGACAACAGGTAGTAAGTAAGTAGATAAGGCGAGTGCAGAAGACAACAGGTAGCAAAGTAGTAGATAAGGTGAGTACAGAAGACAACAGGTAGCAAAGTAGTAGATAAGGTGAGTACAGAAGACAACAGGTAGCAAGGTAGTAGATAAGGTGAGTACAGAAGACAACAGGTAGTAAGTTAGTAGATAAGATGAGTACAGGAGACAACAGGTAGCAAGTTAGTAGTTAAGGTGAGTACAGAAGACAACGGGTAGCAAAGTAGTAGATAAGGTGAGTACAGAAGACAATGGGTAGCAAGGTAGTAGATAAGGTGAGTACAGAAGTAAACATGTGGCAAGTTAGTAGATAAGGTGAGTACAGAAGGCTACAGGTAGCAAGTTAGTAGATAAGGTGAGTACAGAAGACAACAGGTAGCAAGTTAGTAGATAAGGTGAGTACAGGAGACAACAGGTAGCAAGTTAGTAGTTAAGGTGAGTACAGGAGACAACAGGTAGCAAGTTAGTAGATAAGGTGAGTACAGAAGTAAACATGTGGCAAGTTAGTAGATAAGGTGAGTACAGAAGACAACAGGTAGCAAGTTAGTAGATAAGGTGAGCACAGAAGGCAACAGGTAGCAAGTTAGTAGATAAGGTGAGTAAAGAAGACAACAGGTAGCAAGTTAGTAGATAAGGTGAGTACAGAAGACAAAAGGTTGCAAGTTAGTAGATAAGGTGAGTACAGGAGACAACAGGTATTAGGTTAGTAGATAGGGCGAGTACATTAGACAGCAGGTAGCAAGTAAGTAGATAAGGTGAGTAGAGAAGACAACAGGTAGCAAGTTAGTAGATACGGTGAGTGCAGAAGACAACAGGTAGCAAGTTAGTGGATAAGGTGAGTACAGAAAACCACAGGTAGCAAGCTAGTAGATAAGGTGAGTACAGAAGACAACGGGTAGTAAGAAAGTAGATACGGTGAGTACAGAAGACAACAGGTAGCAAGTTAGTAGATAAGGTGAGTACAGAAGACAACAGGCCATGAGACACCACCTAACATATAGTTAGAGAATCCTGAGACATCACCTACATACAGGTAAAGATTCCTGAGACATCTCCTAACATACAGTTGAAGGCTCTTGCCACACCACCTAACACACAGTTGAAGTGTCCCGCCACACCACCTAACACACAGTTGAAGTGTCCCGCCACACCACCTAACACACAGTTGAAGAGTCCCGCCACACCACCTAACACACAGTTGAAGAGTCCCGCCACACCACCTAACACACAGTTGAAGAGTCCCGCCACACCACCTAACACACAGTTGTATAGTCCCACCACAGCACCTAACATACAGTTGAAGTGTCCCGCCACACCACCTAACAAACAGTTGAAGTACAGAAGACAACAGGTAGCAAGTTAGTAGATAAGGTGAGTTCATAAGATGACAGGTAGGAAGTTAGTAGATAGGTGAGTACAGAAGACACAAGTTTTTAAGTTAATAGATAAGGTGAGTACAGGAGACAACAGGTAGCAGGTTAGTAGATAAGGTGAGTACATTAGACAGCAGGTAGCAAGTTAGTAGATAAGGTGAGTAGAGAAGACAACAGGTAGCAAGTTAGTAGAAAAGGTGAGTACAGAAGACAACAGGTAGCAAGTTAGTAGATAAGGTGAGCACAGAAGACAACAGGCCATAATACACCACCTAACATATAGTTAAAGAATCCAGAGACATCACCTACACACAGTTAAAAATTCCTGAGACATCTCCTAACATACAGTTGAAGGCTCTTGCCACACCACCTAACACACAGTTGAAGAGTTCCGCATACCACCTAACATACAGTTGTATAGTTCCGCCACAACACCTAACATATAGTTGTATAGTTCCGCCACACCACCTAACATATAGTTGTATAGTTCCGCCACACCACCTAACATATAGTTGTATAGTTCCACCACACCACATAACATACAGTTGAAGAGTCGCGCCACACCACCTAACATACAGTTTTATAGTTCCGCCACACCACGTAACATACAGTTGAAGTGTCCCGCCATACCACCTAACATACAATTGTATAGTCCAGCCACACCACCTAACATACAGTTGTATAGTCCAGCCACACCACCTAACATACAGTTGTATAGTCCAGCCACACCACCTAACATACAGTTGTATAGTCCCACCACACCACCTAACATACAGTTGTGTAGTCCCGCCACACCACCTAACATACAGTTGTATAGTCCCGCCACACCACCTAACACACAGTTTTATAGTCCAGCCACACCACCTAACATACAGTTGTATAGTGCAGCCACACCACCTAACATACAGTTGTATAGTCCCACCACACCACCTAACATACAGTTGTATAGTCCCACCACACCACCTAACATACAGTTGTATAGTCCCACCACACCACCTAACATACAGTTGTATAGTCCCGCCACAGCACCTAACATACAGTTGTATAGTCCCACATCAGCATCTAACATACAGTTGTATAGTCCCACCACAGCACCTAACATACAGTTGTATTGTCCCACCACACCACCTAACACACAGTTGAATAGTCCCACCACACAACCTAACATACAGTTGTATAGTCCCACCACAGCACCTAACATACAGTTGTATTGTCCCACCACACCACCTAACACACAGTTGAATAGTCCCACCACACCACCTAACATACAGTTGTATAGTCCCACCACACCACCTGACATACAGTTGTATAGTCCCACCATAGCACCTAACATACAGTTGTAAAGTCCCGCCACACCACCTAACATACAGTTGTATAGTCTCACCACAGCACCTAACATACAGTTGAATAGTCCCGCCACACCACCTAACATACAGTTGAATAGTCCCACCACACCACCTAACATACAGTTGTATAGTCCCACCACAGCACCTAACATACAGTTGTATAGTCCCGCCACACCACCTAACATACAGTTGTATAGTCCCGCCACACCACCTAACATACAGTTGTATAGTCCCACCACACCACCTAACATACAGTTGTATAGTCCCGCCACACCACCTAACATACAGTAGTATAGTCCCGCCACACCACCTAACATACAGTTGTATAGTCCCGCCACACCACCTAACATACAGTTGTATAGTCCTGCCACACCACCTAACATACAGTTGTATAGTCCCGCCACACCACCTAACATACAGTTGTATAGTCTCGCCACACCACCTAACATACAGTTGTATAGTCCCGCCACACCATCTAACATACAGTTGTATAGTCCCGCCACACCACCTAACATACAGTTGTATAGTCCCGCCACACCATCTAACATACAGTTGTATAGTCCCGCCACACCACCTAACATACAGTTGAATAGTCCCGCCACACCACCTAACATACAGTTGTATAGTCCAGCCACACCACCTAACATACAGTTGTATAGTCCCACCACAGCACCTAACATACAGTTGTATAGTCCCACCACAGCACCTAACATACAGTTGTATAGTCCCGCCACACCACCTAACATACAGTTGTATAGTCCCGCCACACCACCTAACATACAGTTGTATAGTCCCGCCACACCATCTAACATACAGTTGTATAGTCCCACCACAGCACCTAACATACAGTTGTATAGTCCTGCCACACCACCTAACATACAGTTGTATAGTCCCGCCACACCACCTAACATACAGTGGTATAGTCCCGCCACACCACCTAACATACAGTTGTATAGTCCCGCCACACCACCTAACATACAGTTGTATAGTCCCGCCACACCACCTAACATACAGTTGAAGTGTCCCGCCACACCACCTAACATACAGTTGTATAGTCCTGCCAAAGCGCCTAACATACAGTTGTATAGTCCTGCCAAAGCGCCTAACATACAGTTGTATAGTCCCGCCACACCACCTAACATACAGTTGTATAGTCCTGCCAAAGCGCCTAACATACAGTTGAACCAGATGATAACTTTGACCTAGATTACCAGTGCCCGAGCCGCCAGTATGGTCTGGACTGTGCGGATCCCTGTACGTGCAGCTCGTCCGACCGCTGCAGTCAGATCAGCGGCACGTGCACGCCCACCTGTCCCCCAGGGAGATACGGACATAGGTGTGCACTCCCCTGCAGCAGCAGCTGTCTGGACGACAAGTGTGAACCCCAGTCTGGGGTTTGCTATTACTGCAGTCATGGCAATATTGGCGATTACTGTGTTTCAGGTAATCACTTACCTTCTCGGCATTTATCTAATGGTTTTGTTGTTGCTGTTATTGTTGTTTTTGTCTTCTTCTTTTTCTTCTTCTTCTTCTTCTTCTTCTTCTTCTTCTTCTTCTTCTTCTTCTTCTTCTTCTTCTTCTTCTTCTTCTTCTTCTTCTTCTTCTTCTTCTTCTTCTTCTTCTTCTTCTTCTTCTTCTTCTTCTTCTTCTTCTTCTTCTTCTTCTTCTTCTTCTTCTTCTTCTTCTTCTTCTTCTTCTTCTTCTTCTTCTTCTTCTTCTTCTTCTTCTTCTTCTTCTTCTTCTTCTTCTTCTTCCTCCTCCTCCTCCTCCGCCTTTTTTCCCCGATTAGTCGCTTTTAATAAAATGTCTTTTATAAATGATGAGGCACTGCAATCTATCAGAGGAGAGGAATGTCCTATCTAAAATGTGTGGTCCTGGAATCTACCAAAGGAATGTCCTATCTAAATGTCTCATTCAGTCCTTTATTCCTCTTTGGGGCATGGTGCTCTATATAAGTTGCTAGCGACTAATCCGTTACCATTTGCCCCCAACATCCATGGAGAACCTATGTAAAGCCTACAATGACAGCATCTGTAATGGCCCCATGGGAAAGATGTCTGCATTGTTATTTGATTTCGCTAGAAAACCCTGGCCAAGTGGCCAAAGAATCATTACGATGCGGAACACACTAGGCAAAAGAGTATACAAAATAAAATGCCAAAAGTCTGGCGTGTCCGCTTGAAATTCTTCAGTTGCTGTAATTGTACAGACAAAGCACTGAGACATGGCGTAATGCTTCCCTTCTTGCACAGGACAGATATGTAGGTTTTTAGGCTGGCTGTGAAATGAAACATGTGCAGTCGCCATAGATCTAAAGAATACATACAACAAAGTTCCCTTCCACCAACTAATGTGTCAGTTAATTGAACTCAACATCCCCCTACATCTCATTCTATGGATGTCTGCCGCACTTTTCCAGAGGAAGGTCGTGCTTCGATATGATAGTTGGTCGTCTGAGCCGATAACAATACAGTCTGGCTTGCTACAGGGTTCTCCATTATCTCCTATCCTCTTCAATATTTACACAGTCAAGATCACAGGAGAACAATGGAGTGACATGCAGAGGAGGAGCTCTATCTTACGCGCATGAGATCCTTGTGAACCGACAGGGGAGGAACAGAGATGACATTGTTTGGGCTCTACAACAGGATAAGATCGCATTGAGAAACAATTAATCTATCAAAAGCGACAGTCACTGGTTTTCGTTAAATACTCACCTTTCTAAAACACCAATGCCGAGAGTAAAACTCTTTGGACATATGCTTGGTATTAAAAAAAAAACACGTAGACCACATTTTAACCAAAGCCAAGAAAGGTCTCTCAGCAATAAAAGTTATGGGAGCTGCAAAATTTGATCAACGACTATTTGTAATTTTGTATCGTGCATTAGTTCTCTCCACCATTGAATATGCCTTGGCCATCATGACACTCAGCACCACACAGATGAACAGACTGGAAAAAATTGAAAACGAGACCAAATATGTTATTTTTCAATGCACTCCTGTGAATCCATGCGATAGCTCTTGTATTTACCCACAATGGAAAACAGAATCAAGCTGTCCAAGACCGTTGCTTTCTTTAAAATGAAGTCATACCCGACACCCACTTCATGAGGAATTTTTCAAGCAAAAGAAGATTAGACATAAACAAGGCAAATCCTGGTTGTGTCGCTCTGAGGACGCCATCGAACATGTTTGCCGCCGAACTGACATTAGTTTTGGAATTGAATGGATATTTATGGCTCCTGCTCTAAACATAAACATTATAGACCACATCACATGTCTTCTTTTGTCAAAATCTGCTTGTGCCGCTAGGCGTCGCAGTCTATCAGATGATCGGCAACCGAGCCAGGGCGCGCTCAGTCGCTTCATATGCCGTGATGTTATGAAGTCTCAAGTTGTCCGTGACTCCTTCAATCCATCTTCTTCTTGGTCTTCCCCTGCCTCTTGTTGTTTCGATTTTCATGTTGTATGCTCTTGATGCTGGCATCGTTGGTTCCATTCTCATTAGGTGACCAAACCATTTCATTCTTTGCTTCTCAATAAATTTAACGATGGGTATGGTTTTAATAGTTCTTGTAATCACATCGTTTCTCACTCGATCTCTTCTGGTTGTATTCGCAGCCATTCTCAAACATCTCATTTCACAGGTGGTTAGTCTTCTCTCGTGTTCTTTTGTTAATGTCCACGTCTGACATTGATAACCTAATGTCGGTATAAAGATTGTATTTATAATTTGTCTTTTTATCTCAGCTGGGACAGCAGGGTGTTTTAAAATTGGGGCAAGCTGGTATGCGACATTGTTGGCTTGTTGGATTCTTGCTTCGATCTCTCTGTCTATTTTACCATTGGATGTAAAGATACTTCCCAGGTATTTAAATTCTTGCACTTGTTTTAGGCTGTGATCTAGAATCTTTATGTCGATGGTCTGTTGCTCTCTACTTATGCTCATGACTTCTGTCTTTTCAGTATTGATCTTCATATGATGCTTGAGGCAACTGTCGTTTAGTAGGTTTATGTGGTCTTGCAGCTGTTTACTATCACTGTGAAATATGCATTGATCGTCGGCAAAGAGCAGCTCATTGAAGTCCTCCTGTTTATCGACATCTGTTGGTGTTATGTCTATTTTATTAATATTGTCCATAAATATTATGAAAAGTAAAGGTGATAATACACAACCTTGTCTTACTCCTGATGTTACTGGGAACCAGTCTGTGATGCCAGCTCTTGTTCTAATGGCGCTTTCACTTTGTCTATAAATAGCCCTAACACAATCTAAAATTGTTCCATTTATACCGTAGTTTTCAAGAACTTTCCATAATAAATTTCTGTTTACTCTATCGAAAGCTTTTTCTTGATCTATGAAAGCGATGTTCATTTGATGTCTGTGTTCTATTGTCTTTTCGCTAACTTGTCTTAAAGCAAAAATAGCGTCAGTACACCCTCTTCCTTTCCTAAATCCGACCTGTGATGGGCTCAGGATCGGTTCTACAACGGATCTAATTCGTTGTTCCAGAATTTTGGCAAACATTTTTCCTACGTGGCTTAGAAGGGAGATGCCTCTGTAATTGTTACAATCTTGCTTATTGCCTTTTCCTTTCCAAATTGGGACTATAAGGGCTCTTTGCCAGTCTATTGGTACAGTTCTTTCATTCCAGGCTTTCCTAAATATGTGGAGTAGCCAGGTGACTCCATCACATCACATTACATCACATGTAATGTTGTGAATTCCCGGGGATGTGTCAAGCACAACGAACTTGAGGACGAAAGAATGTGTGTCTGTGATATGTTGTGATTCAGCGAATAAAAGTATACAACTGAACATTTGTCTCTGCTGTGTTGTAGCAACTAAATGTTCGTCAAATAGCAATGTGGCGTACAAAAGCATACCCCTAGCAGAGCACATTGCATCACACTTGATGGAAGCTGTAGAGAGCAGATTCCTGGCATTGTGGACACAGATGGGTCAGTAATTCCGATGATGAAGGTGATGCTGTAGTTTACACAGATAGGTCAGTAATTCCGGGTAAGCGAGATGCATGGGCATTCACAGTAAGCTCAAGGAGGAAAACCCCAAAGGGGTTGTATGGCGTCTTTGCTGTCAACAACAAGTAGCCTAACAATGGAAGCTATGGCTGTAAAAAGGGCTTTAGCGTGGTTTGGTGCTTAAAAGTTCACGATGAAGATATGCTTAAAAAACTCCAAGCTGGATTTATCAGGCAAGAATGGATTGAAACAATAAGCACTTCACGAATAGCTGCCCTAACCTTTGTGCCATGTCATGCAGGTGTTCAAGTAAATGGGCATGTAGACTTTCATGCTGACACTGTGGTTGCTGTGACTGGTCCAGTACTGGACAGAAGGGATGTTACCAATGCTATGCGCAGCGTTTAGCGTTACGACAAGGATGCCAAAGGGCATGACTCCATATCCATGTCTAGGCTGATGGACATGGGGGTGCAGCCTGGAACTGCAAGAAATGAATATTTAGCTACCGAACAGTCTTCATCAGTCGTTTTACGCCTGTGAAGCTTTTGAGGAGGAAATCGGAGCACCTATGTATCTGTCCGGAGTGCTGTGATGATAATCCTTGCTAATCACTAAGAAGACATGAGACAGTTGTGATTGGACATGACCACCAACGCCACACAGGGTGTAGTGTGAGAAAAAGATAAACGCGTTTTGTAATCCCACAATACCCTGTCTAGTTCCAGATTTCTCAGCAGATCGCCTTGCATTGGGTTTGACAAAGGAATAGAGCGCCAGATTCTTTTGTGAGCTACGGCAAAATACCAAAATATAAAATGAATTTGTGTATCTGTCTGTCTGTCTGTCTGTCTGTCTGTCTGTCTGTCTGTCTGTCTGTCTGTCTGTCTGTCTGTCTGTCTGTCTGTCTGTCTGTCTGTCTGTCTGTCCGGCCGGCCGGTCGGTCGGCGCGGTCGGTCGGTCGGTCGGTCGGTCGGTCGGTCGGTCGGTCGGTCGGTCGGTCGGTAGGTATGGATGGATGGATGGATGGATGGATGGATGTGTGTATGTATGTGTGTATGTGTGTGTATGTATGTGTGTGTGTATGTATATGTGTGTGTGTGTGTGTATGTATGTGTGTTTGTATGTGTATGTATGTGTGTATGTGTGTGTGTGTGTATGTATGTGTGTATGTGTGTATGTATGTGTGTATGCGTGTATGTGTGTGTGTATGTGTGTATGTATGTATGTGTGTATGTATGTATGTGTGTATTATGTGTGTATTATGTGTGTATGTATGTGTGTATGTATGTGTGTGTCTATGTATGTGTGTGTGTATGTATGTGTGTATGTATGTATGTGTGTATGTATGTATGTGTGTACGTACGTATGTATGTATGTATGTGTGTGTGTATGTGTGTATGTGTGTATGTATGTATGTGTGTATGTATGTGTGTATGTATGTATGTATGTGTGTGTGTATGTATGTGTGTGTGTATGTATGTATATGTGTGTATGTATGTGTGTGTATGTATGTGTGTATGTATGTATGTATGTGTGTATGAATGTGTGTATGTATGTATGTGTGTGTGTGTGTGTATGTGTGTGTGTATACACTATGTTCAGAATGTGGGAGGTACAATCCTCGGCTGAATGGTACAAACCTTGGCTGAATGGTACAAACCTTGGCTGAATGGTACAAACCTTGGCTGAATGGTACAAACCTTGGCTGAATGGTACAAACCTTGGCTGAATGGTACAAACCTTGGCTGAATGGTACAAACCTTGGCTGAATGGTACAAACATTTTGCTTCAGGACGTTCTTCTTCAAATCAGGAGTGCTACAAAAATGTTATCATTGCTGGTGTTACAGAGTTCGTAGTTTGTATTATGCTGTCTTAGTATATTGATAGCTATTCTGCTGCGAGATACTGGTCCATATGGAACCAGATCTGCTGCATTTACCTCCACCATCTCCGCCTTTTAAACGTGTATATATTCTACAGATAAAGTATCATTTGTCTACATGCTGGTAATAAGCAATAACAACTTACTCTTTACAGCATCCACTTTAAGGACGGAGATTGGACCTTCCCACCTGTGGTCGTATATACCTATATTCTTGATCATGCTGGCAACACCAGTTGTTGTCCTCGTGTGTATGGACAAGAAGAAGCCAAGCCAACAAGCACGTGACAGCCTCACTGGATCATCTGTACATTCACTTCCTCCATAAACCAGCGATGTTTGCTTTACTGTGGCACCGCCTCCATAGATCAGCGATGTTTGCTTTAATTTGGCACTGCCTCCATAGATCAGCGATGTTTGCATTACTGTGGCACCGCCTGCATAGATCAGTGATGTTTGCTTTACTGTGGCACCGCCTGCATAGATCAGTGATGTTTGCTTTACTGTGGCACCGCCTGGATAGATCAGTGATGTTTGCTTTACTGTGGCACAGCGTCCATAGATCAGTGATGTTTGCTTTACTGTGGCACTGCCTCCACAGATCAGTGATGTTTGCTTTACTGTGGCACTGCCTCCATAGATCAGCGATGTTTGCTTTACTGTGGCACCGCCTGCATAGATCAGTTATGTTTGCTTTACTGTGGCACCGCGTCCATAGATCAGCGATGTTTGCTTTACTGTGGCACCGCGTCCATAGATCAGCGATGTTTGCTTTACTGTGGCACTGCCTCCATAGATCAGTGATGTTTGCTTTACTGTGGCACTGCCTCCATAGATCAGTGATGTTTGCTTTACTGTGGCACCGCGTCCAAGGATCAGCGATGTTTGCTTTACTGTGGCACTTCCTCCATAAACCAGCGATGTTTGCTTTACTGTGGCACCGCGTCCATAGATCAGCGATGATTGCTTTACTGTGGCACCGCGTCCATAGATCAGCGATGTTTGCTTTACTGTGGCATCGCCTCCATAGACTGGTGATGTTTTCTTTACTGTGGCACCGCCTGCATAGACCGGTGATGTTTGCTTTACTGTGGCATCGCCTCCATAGACTGGTGATGTTTACTTTACTGTGGCACCTTCTCCATAGACCGGTGATGTTTACTTTACTGTGGCACCGCCTTCATAGACCGGTGATGTTTGCTTTACTGTGGCACCGCCTGCATAGACCGGTGATGTTTACTTTACTGTGGCACCGCCTTCATAGACCGGTGATTTTGAATTTACTGTGTCGCTGCCTCCATAGATCAGTGATGTTTGCTTTACTATGGCACCGCCTGCATAGATCAGTGATGTTTGCTTTACTGTGGCACCGCCTGCATAGACCGGTGATTTTGACTTTACTGTGTCGCTGCCTCTATAGGCAAGCGATGATTTTCCTTAACATACAGTTCATCTCGTGTTCTACTGCGTCTTCTTTAGTTCATTGTATGTTTTACTGTGTGTTCAATAGTTAATCAGGTGTACTTTAGGTCATTATGTGTTTTACATCATGTTCTATAGTTCAGCATGTGTTCTACTGTGTGTTCTACAGTTCATCAGATCTGTGTGCTCTATAGTTCATCTCGTGTTCTATAGTGTTTTCTATAGTTTATCACGTGTTCTTCTGTGGGTTCTGTTTACTTCATTAAGTGTTTCACTGTGTGTTCTATAATCCATCACGTGTTCTACGTGTTATTTAATTTACCATTTGTTGCACTGTTTATTCAGGCACTATTGTAGGAGTGGGAAGTTGGGGTTTTCATAAATCCTTTACATCATGATAATGAACCAAAGGAGGTATCTTGTCATTGCTTTCATTTAACAAAAAGAATCATGGACAAAACAATTGTCTTCCTTAAACATGAAACCCGTAAACATGAGCATTGTTTTATCTGCTGGCGTGACACACAGACATGCTTATTGTTTTATCTGCTGGCGTGACACACAGACAGGCTTATTGTTTTATCTGCTGGCGTGACACACAGACAGGCTTATTGTTTTATCTGGTGGCGTGACACACAGACATGCTTATTTTTTTATCTGCTGGCGTGACACATAGACCTGCTCATTGTTTTATCTGCTGGCGTGACACATAGACCTGCTCATTGTTTGATCTGCTGGCGTGACACACAGACCTGCTTATTGTTTTATCTGCTGGCGTGACACAGATCTGCTCATTGTTTTATCTGCTGGCGTGACACAGATCTGCTCATTGTTTTATCTGCTGGCGTGACACAGATCTGCTCATTGTTTTATCTGCTGGCGTGACACAGATCTGCTAATTGTTTTATCTGCTGGCGTGACACATAGACCTGCTCATTGTTTTATCCTCTGGCGTGACACAGATCTGCTCATTGTTTTATATGCTGGCGTGACACAGATCTGCTCATTGTTTTATCTGCTGGCGTGACACAGATCTGCTCATTGTTTTATCTGCTGGCGTGACACATATCTGCTCATTGTTTTATCTGCTGGTGTGACACAGATCTGCTCTTTGTTTAATCTGCTGGCGTGACACAGATCTGCTCATTGTTTTATCTGCTGGCGTGACACATAGACCTGCTCATAGTTTTATCTGCTGGCGTGACACACAGACCTGCTTATTGTTTTATCTGCTGGCGTGACACAGATCTGCTCATTGTTTTATCTGCTGGCGTGACACACAGACCGGCTCATTGTTTTATCTACTGGCGTGACACATAAACCTGCTCATTTTTATCTGCCGGCGTGACACACAGACCTGCTCGTTGTTTTTTCCTGCTGGCGTGACACACATACCTGCTCATTGTTTTATCTGCTGGCGTGACCTACAGACCTGCTCATTGTTTTTTTTGCTGGCGTGACCTACATACCTGCTCATTGTTTTATCTGCTGACGTGACACACATACCTGCTTATTGTTTTATCTGGTGGCGTGACACATAGATCTGGTCATTGTTTTATCTGGTGGCGTGACACAGATCTGGTCATTGTTTTATCTGGTGGCGTGACACAGATCTGGTCATTGTTTTATCTGGCGGCGTAACACATAGATCTGGTCATTGTTTCATCTGGTGGTGTGACACAGATCTTGTCATTGTTTTATCTGGCGGCGTGACACATAGATATGGTCATTGTTTTACTTGCTGGCATGACACACAGATCTGGTCATTGTTTTATTTTGTGACGAAACACATGGGAATTGTCACTGGTTTATATTCTGACGTGGCACGTGGACCTGTCTATGATTTTATCTGGTGACGTGACAGGTGGACCTGTTCATGGTTTTATCTGGCGACGTGAAACACGGAAGTGGTCATTGCTTTTTTTGGTAACGTCACACATGGATCTGATCATTGTTTTATCTGGCGACGTGACACTTAAAATTTGTCATTGTTTTACCTGTTGACGTTACACACGGACCTGGTCATTGTTTTATCTGGTGCCATGACACATGGACCTAGTTATTGTTTTATCTGGTGACGTGACACATTGACGTTGTCATTTTTTATATGGTGACGTGACACACGGACCAGGTCTTTTTTGTCTGGTGACGTGACACATGGACCTACTCATAGTTTTATCTGATGACGTGACACATGGACCTGGTCACTAGTTTATATTATGACGTTGCACATAGACCTGGTCATTGTTTATCTGGTGACGTGAAACATGGACCTAATCATTGTTGTATTTGGTGACGTGACACATGGACCTGGTCTTTTTTTGTCTGGTGACGTGACACATGGACCTGATTGTTGTTTTATCTGCTGACGTGACACATGGACCTGGTTGTTGTTTTATCTGGTGACGTGACACATGGATCTGGTCATTATTGTATCTGGTATCATGACACATGGACCTGGTCATTGATTTATCTGGTGACGTGACACATTGACCTGGTAATTGTTTTATCTGGTGACGTGACACATGGACCTGGTCATTGTTTTATCTGGTAACGTGACACATGGACCTGGTCATTGTTTTATCTGGTGACGTGATACATTGACCTGGTAATTGTTTTATCTGGTGACGTGACACGTGGACCTGGTCATTTTTTGTCTGGCGACGTGACACATGGACCTGGTCATTGTTTTATCTGGTGACGTGACACATTGACCTGGTCATTGTTTTATCTGGTGACGTGACACATGAACCTGGTCATTGTTTTATCTGGTTACGTGACACATGGACCTGGTCAGTGTTTTATCTGGTGACGTGAGACATGGTAGTAATCGTTGTGGTATCTGCTGAGACACATAGACCTGGTCATTGTTTTATCTGGTGACGTGAGACATGGTAGTAATCGTTGTGGTATCTGCTGAGACACATAGACCTGGTCATTGTTTTATCTGGTGACGTGAGACATGGTAGTAATCGTTGTGGTATCTGCTGAGACACATAGACCTGGTCATTGTTTTATCCGGTGACGTGAGACATGGTAGTAATCGTTGTGGTATCTGCTGAGACACATAGACCTGGTCATTGTCTTGTTTGTTGACGAAAAATTAGGAAAGGGGAGGGGGGGGGGTGTGGAAAGGGGGAGTTGAGTGTGTTGCACATGATTTTCGCTCAAGCGATTATACATTATTGCTAACATTTCTCTTTGTGTACTCTGACTGGCCGACTTTTTACCCCACCCGGACATCATACTGTGCGACAAACACCCAGTGATAAAAAGTGCCACCATTCGGATGAGGATTTCCCAGGGAGAGATCCCAGAAACCCCGTTAAACTGTTAGGCTACATATTAAGGCCCCTGGCAACAACCAGGGTAGAGCTTCAAAATAAAAACGAAATCTTCGTCCAACATAAGGACGAATTATAACTATCAATGTTCAATTTTTTTTTAAAGTAAAATGTGTGTATGTATACTATAAGTCGTAAACCTTTTCTGTATTTTGTGAATTTAATTTAAATGAACTGATAACTCTTCCCAAACCGTCACGATTGCACGGGTTAAAATTCAATTTGTGATCATGAATTCACTATTTAATATAACGGTCATATTGGCGGCCATGTTGTTGTGCATTTCGTTCGTTTATTTACTGCGACAATTGGTAAAAGTAAAATTTTGCTGAAGTTATCTACCTTAAACTATTGTTTTCTCCTATATCCCTTACATCTTTTTTTTTTAATACATGTTGTTGTGTCGCTTGAAACTTAGACTGTAAGCTGTGGGCATCAGAGGAGGGTTGTTGCTTTATCAGTAAGATTTAAAGGAACTGCCAACATGCCGAATTTTAAAGGGGCGCTAATGTGACTAACTATAGGAAGAACTTCTCTAGGACGCTCCTACCACTTCTATCAGGCAGTGACTCAGGGGTAACTCCCACACCCTATTAAAAAATGTTTGCTACAGATAATTCTGAAAAAAAAAAAAAAAAAAAAAACATTCAGATATGCGCTAAAATAGAACACAGAAAATTGATGGGATTAGAAAAAAAAAGGGGGCGTCTAAGATAAAGTTAAAGACGTAAGTCTCAAGTTGTGTACTCATGTTGTGTTATACATGCACGCACATACGTATGTGTCTGTGTATGTGTCTGTGTCTCTGTGTGTGTGTATGTGTGTGTGTGTGTGTGTGTGTGTGTGTGTGTGTGTGTGTGTCTGTGTATGTGTGTGTGTGTGTGTATGTTTGTGTTTAGTAACAATAATGATTAGTTTGTTTATGTTTGCTGTAGTTTTCGCAAGCATTGTAGACGAATGATATCACGAACGCTGGTACCTCGGAGTTCAAATATAATCCGTTCCGAGAATGCGTTCGAATACTGAATCGTTCGAGTTTTAAGCATTTTTTCCTTTTGTTTTAGGGAGAGGAAACACACACATACAAACACACACACACAGACACATGTATTTTCCTAGATACAGTACACTGAAAATATAATAACACATGAAGATCAATTGTAAATAGACCTAAACTTTATAGACAAGTGTCGGTGAGGTGGTCAACCTTACGCCGGCCGCTTTAATTCGCAGGACTGTACCTGGTGCCCACTCAGGGTTAGGTCGACCTGGGTGCCAAGGTCATTTTGTGAAAAGTGATGACATAGCAAACAGAGATAGAAGGTTAAAGGGCGAATTGATGAGATTATTGCTGGTGGCGAGTCATCTTTAATGACAACTTCAGGATTCCTTTCTTGTGTTTCTTGTCGTAGTTGTTTATCACTTTCAGAGGGTTTCACGTCAATAGTCTTTGTTGATTCCAGCCAGATTCCAAAGTGCTCTTGTGTTGGCGACCATTTTAAAGTTCTCTAAAACTTTATAAAATATAATTAAATAAGTGAATACTCCTCTTAACTAGGGCTTGATCGGGATTACTTATTACGAATTTACGAATCGACGTCGAAGCCCACCGGATATACCCATAGATGCTCCGTCTCCCGCAGCAAATGTCTAAAAGTGTAGATGCTAACTGTTTCTGTATGCCGCCTTTCCCTTGAGTGTTGAATATCAGCCAGATCCCCTGGCAACTCATCGCAGCGCCATTCTCCTCAGACCGATTTATACACGCTTCCTCACTGTTCAAGCGTTCCCAGAGGGCCTTCACGAGTAATTATTAAATAGAGCTCAAGTAAAGCCTTCAGACATCATTCAACGCTGTCATGTATGATAACACTCTTCACAGAGGTTTTTGTGTGTCTTATTTATCACGTACACTTCTAATTATCATAAGCTATCTCGTACAGTCCCCTGCATCGCCATTTGGATGAGAGATTTACCCAGGTTATTTCATGCAGTCAATCGGATGAAAGATTTACCCAGGTTTATCCATGCAGCCAATCAGATGAGAGATTTACCCAGGTTAATCCATGCAGCCAATCGGATGAAAGATTTACCCAGGTTAATCCATGCAGCCAATCGGATGAGAGATTTACCCAGGTCAATCAATTTAGCCAATCGGATGAGAGATTTACCCAGGTTAATCCATGCAGCCAATCGGATGAGAGATTTACCCAGGTCAGTCCATGCAGCCAATCAGATGAGAGATTTACCCAGGTCAATCCATGCAGCCAATCAGATGAGAGATTTACCCAGGTCAATCCATGCAGCCAATCGGATGAGATATTTACCCAGGTCAATCCATGCAGCCAATCGGATGAGAGATTTACCCATGTCAATCCATGCAGCCAATCGCCCAGAGATGGATGACCGGATGACCAGCATCTGCTGTTCTCTGTGCTCCCAATTTTGTTTTATTGTCACGACACGCCAGAGACAGCGGCAGACAAATGGCAAGATGGCATCATTACACGGAGGAATAACTGTGGCAGTACAAGACACAGTGAGTAACAGATGTCAAGGCCGACCTCTACTAATATATAAAGGTGTATGCAACCGGGACATAAATGATTCAGACATTGAGGTGGATTCGTGGGAACAAGAACAGTAACCTAATATGTGAAATGTTTGCATAAGGATGAGAGCTGAGAGTCTGAGAACAAGCAAGCTAAGTACGAATGATGATAACAACGCTCCTGAAATCTCATGCTATCATTGTGGAAGACTTCTTAGCGCAGGCGGGTCTCGCTAGTCACACTCTCCATCGCCATAGGCTGTGCGTCGCATTCTAAATTATAGCACAATGTAACGCTATCGTCTGGAAAGACGGACGGTGGCAACAACAACAACAACATGAGACAGAAGGCTGTGCTAAATAATATTAACGAACGGCACACGGCATGGACACAGGCAACATCTTAGGTAATGTCGTAATAATGATGGCGCTCTCTCTCTCTCTCTCTCTCTCTCTCTCTCTCTCTCTCTCTCTCTCTCTCTCTCTCTCTCTCTATCTCTCTCTCTCTCTTATCATGATTGTACACTCATTAACACAAATGATCAAGGTGTGGCATATACGGAACAGTGGCTCTATATAATACACCATGCAGCGTTTCGCAAAATTACCCTTATTTTTGTCCCAGGCCATGCTGGCGTGAAAGGCAACGAGAGAGCAGACGCCTTGGCTGGCCGTATGACTATCAGGTAAGGGCCATTTATGGACAGGAGAGACAGAATCAAAGCCATATGAGAGACTAAATTAAACTCTTTCAGGTTTTCAATATCGTGGGAAATTATTGTTCACTCAATAGACTGCATACCCTGGGTCTACCAAGTGGAGCCGCGAGACAGGAAAACTTTGCGGGAGCCACCCGTTGTTAAATCAGCCGGAACAGAATGGGAGTTGTTTACACTTGGAGACATACTCAGGAGGAGATCTTACTTATGGTCGTGTCCGATGTACGATGAAGAGTTCAGTTAAGTTGAGTCAAGAATTGACATCACAGCACTCGGGGCATTTCCCTACGCGCTCTGTCCCATCCTCAGCAGCCAGCGCAGAGTTCCAATACTAATGGTGCCAGGCGTAGTCTGGTTGTATGTCCCTCTTGCCTTTCCCCTGAGCCTAGTGTGCTGGCCGAACTCTCTGGTAACACCCAAGTGCATCATTCTCTCCAGGCCATATAATCTAGTTTTTCTTCTGACTTCGTTAATTGTTCCCAGAGGGCTCTGACCACATCTGCGTTGTCATACATGAATTCATCACCCAGCAGTGTAAATCCAGTCAATCTGTCTGCCTGTTCATTCCCCACCACGCCGGCATAACCTGGAGAAAAGTTCCAAAGTATGCTCACCCGTGACGTTGGAAGTAAAGCTTGCCACTCTGCTCGAAGTATCCCTGTCTTCACATTCTTCAGCATGCTTTCAGAATCTGTTACAATTACGACATGTGCATGCATCTTGTTCTCTATCATGCGATGAAGAATATCTTTAGAGGAACAACAATAATACACATGTTTATCCATATTTCGATGTTATCCTCCGACTTGCATCACTGTCTACCACTTACTCGCTTTCTTTGAGCTCTCCTCAAACAATTTAGAAGTAGCCGGGAAAGAAAGAAGTCGTGGCTGAGATAACCTCTAAACGAAACCGAGTACAGCAAGGCCCTCTGACCACACGTGGGCACTTCCGGCTGGCATTTTGACGTCTGCAACAAGATGTCTGCGCCCTGAAATCTGCAAGCTATGTTGATGTTCCATGTGGCTGGTACGTGTGGTTTGTTGTTTTAACAAAGGCCAGATCTGTTTTAGGGGACAACCTTGGGGTGGCTGAATTACCGTGAGACATGGCTCACAGGTTATCATTGACACTCACAAGATATAAAGGAAATAAAATGAGAATAGAGCAATTCTAGTCCATAGTGCTTGTCTTTAGTCTTTCATCCCACCCTCTCTCCGTCCGATAGTGTTGTACTGTACTAAAGGAGAGCATAGGAACTACTGGCCATTCAGATGACCATTGGTCTAGCAAGACCAGCTCGCCGAGAAGTCTGTCACAGGGACTTTCAGGACTATTATATGGTCATCGCATGTATATCATTTCTTCTTCTCTTTAAAATGTCATTGTTCCTATTCCCTTCCTGATTTTCCCTGTCCATATAAAACAGTTTCTCATTTTGTTCCCATGAAATAGTACCAGTACCATTCATTTCCTGTTTGCTCACATCTTTATAGCGTTTGAAGAACTGACCTCAAGGTTTTCTTTCCCTCTGTATAATAGATGTTGTCCTTGGGGACTCTAGTATCCTATATCCTCCAAGTGTCACTTAACCATTCAGGCATTCAAAAAAATCAGAACAAAGAACGCACGAACAAACAAACATTCTGTTTAAAGGGTTAAGAATTAGGCACGCAGGCCCGTCTAACATTCTGCTCTTCGAGGTCTCTCTCTCCATTCTTACGTCATTTCATTCATACATCAGTAAACACTGTTGTGACACCTGCTCTTTCCAATACCTCGGTGTGGGTAATCGTTCGTGTATTACCACATAACACCAAGTATTCTACATAGTCATCGCGTGAGATAGATGATCAATAAGAGAGTATTAACCTGTAGACAAGGTGAATATCTTCTTTTTTTTTTTTTTTTTTTTGACATTCCGAGCACCTAAGTTCATTGCTGCAGATATCACTCACTTTCATTCACCTCAGTGGTCGACTTCTCTTGCCAGTTGATGAGATCAAGTGTTTGTAGGTCTATCTGGAGAAACATGGCTTTGAATGTACATTTTTATTAAATTTTAAAATAATATTAAATAAATATCTCGAGGGATTCGAACAAAGGACTTGCGGAAGGCCAGGTAATTGTGCTTGCCATGGTGGCACCTATGCTGTAACATTCTGCCAGAGAGTGTATGATCGGTCAAGTACGTTGCAGTACTTTATTTTCTAAGTAGGCCCATCGTAATGAGGTTATGAATTCTCTCAAAGAGATTAGAGCATCACCTGGTCCTTGCAGAAAGCCAAGGAAGAAGAGTTGTAAACCTAGAAGGAACTAGTGCCATCAGAGGCTCCACACTGACGGATTGACTGAACAGCTGATCCGAACACGTATCGACCGAATGATTCCATGTGCAATGAAGATAACATGTGGACACACGAATAAGAAGTAAACTAACTTAATAATTAAACAATTACCTAACTAACCAACAAATTCAGTAGCTAAACAAATCTAGCTAGAAATCTAACCAGCCAACCCCACTGGTCTGCATTGACAGATGAGACAACATTTTATGACAGAGTTCTCATTGTTGTCTGATGTGTTTTCTCCTGGCAGAGACATGACTTATGATCTCTGGTGACTTTGTCTGATGTGTTTTCTCCTGGCAGAGACATGACGTATGATCACTGCTGACTTTGTCTGATGTGTTTTCTCCTGGCAGAGACATGACGTATGATCACTGCTGACTTTGTCTGATGTGTTTTCTCCTGGCAGAGACATGACGTATGATCTATGGTGACATTGATGTGTTTTCTCCTGGCAGTGACATGACGTATGATCTCTGGTGACATTGATGTGTTTTCTCCTGGCAGAGACATGACGTATGATCTCTGGTGACATTGATGTGTTTTCTCCTGGCAGAGACATGACGTATGATCTCTGGTGACATTGATGTGTTTTCTCCTGGCAGAGACATGACGTATGATCTCTGGTGACATTGATGTGTTTTCTCCTGGCAGAGACATGACGTATGATCACTGCTGACTTTGTCTGATGTGTTTTCTCCTGGCAGAGACATGACGTATGATCTCTGGTGACAACCATGTCAGACTCCACGCAATTGCTTGTCGTTATCGTGCCTTTTGTTTTCACCACTCAGTTCGTGGGCGTTCAAGGTAAGGTCATTGTCAAAGAAATATCCTTCTTTCTTCTATAACTAGAATTATCATGATTATATAACACGATGAAGGCTGGTTGTGATTAACAACTGCTAACTATTGGATTATTACACAAGGTATGGCCTCAGTCGCTTCCATTGTGCGACTCTTGTGCCATTGCGTGAAAGTTACGATGACGTTATTTCTTTCTGTTCTCTTCTTTTGTCGTCTCACTGTTACCAGGTTGTAACCCAGTGTCGTGGTTTTCTGTATTAGTCCTGCGCTTCTCGGGGAGCTATGGTGATGGATTTGTTCATCTTTTCTGCAGGTTTAATGATAGAAACATCAAGCGAGAAAGCAAACTGAGGTACCTGGGTACGGTAGAAGTCTGTCCTTTAGAGATCACTGGAAGCAGTAACGGCGAAATGCCAAAAAAGACTCAATAGACTTAACAGTTTACAGCAACGGACATGGAACAAAGAATGCTGTACACAGTGTTTCAGCACGTGATCCTGTCGGTGATGGATTGTGGACTTCAAATGCTCACCGTATCAAAGAGTCAGGTAATGAAACCTGAACGCAGACATAATAAAGCCCTGCAGGTAATTTTTGGATGAACAAGAGATACCCTGGTAGTATTATGCCACACATACTTGCTCTGCCTACTATTGCAGACAGGCTCAAAATTCTGCAAGCAAAGTCATATCTCAGAGTAACTGCAGACAAGAGGCCTTGACAGAGTTAACAGTTACAGACTGAAAAATGGAAAAGTCTTGGATTGCGCAAGCTGAAGACACAATTAGACATGTGTAGGCTTGATAAATTTGGGTGAGGAGAGGAGTGGGTCAAGGTGTCCGAGCAAGTTAAAGATCTGTGTAGGGTTCTGATCAAACTGGGCCGGGTCGTGAGTGCAGGGACTGGCCAGCTGGTGCTACAGAATCAGAAGTTCAGCAAATAGTTCATGACAATTCCCGCCCAGGTGATATGATTATCTATACAGAAAACTATGTGTTGTGAGGTAGACGAAGCTTGTCGGAGTTCTTAGCACAAGTGAATATACGTCATCTAGTAAAAAATGAAAGTATAGCATATGACACCACAACGTCTAGTTTGAGAATGGAGGAGAAGGCAGTCACTGCTACCTTTCGATGGCTTGAAAATCAGCTGTACACACATGTCATAATTGTAACCGACTCACAGAGCATTTGAGAAAGGTGAATACCGGTACGCTCCGTGAAGAGCAGCAAGTATCTCTTTAAAGATCCAGGGTAGTTAGTGTCTTTTGTATACTTCCTCCAGGCAATGCCGGTGCATTAGGAAATGAACAGGCAGATAGAATGGCTGTTTCTGCACAACTTGGTAATGAAATGATGCACTACATGCTAGAAGCTGTAAGGAAAGGGGGGGGGGGGTGAACAGTGCGGAACCACAGATGGATCATCCTGGTCTGAAGAGAATTGTACTGCGAGGCGTGGCCGGGGGATCTGGTCAAAGATCTGCACTCCTAGAAAAGATCAGACGGTTTTACAGTTACTGGTGACATCGGAATTGGAGCTCTGCGCTTGCTGCTGAAAATGGGAACGAAGCGCTTATGGGCGGGTGCCGTGTGATGTGATGTCGATTTCTGATTCAACATGCCCAATTCAACATAAATGGTTAGCGGGGTAGGGGTATCCCCTATCAAAGGAGAAGTAAGACGCCTCCTTTCCTCCGCTAGTCTACGGGACACGCTTGGGCAAGGTGGAGTACCCGTTTAGGCCCCCAATCAGGGTTACGTGAAGCCATGGAAGCAGGTGGTGGATGGAGTGTAAGAGCAGCCGACAGGTATTGTTGGTTATGGTCTGCACTCTGCGGCGATAGGCAGATGATCTCATCAGTAGAGACAATGGCTATGGCCACCGACTAGTATAGTCACTGCTCAGGAGGAAAGCAACGGCAAACTACCTTCTGCAAATTTTGCCAAGAATCCATAACAATCATGAAAGAAAACATAACACAGAAGAGATCTGGTGGCGAGACCCCCAGGCCAGCAGATCAGATAACACTGGGGAAGAGTGTGATACAGGGGTCAGTACTAGTAATCGTGATGACGGAGTTAATCCTGACTGTGTTACCAAGGAAATCCACTGTGTCAGACTAAGAAACAGAATGCGAATAGGAACGTGGAATGTGAGAAGTCTGTATGAAGGAAAGCTTAAAGTAGTATGTGATCAGATTGAAAGATTAAATATTCAGATCTTAGGAATTTGTGAACATCGTTGGAGTGGCAAGGGACATTTTATCAATGAATATGGAAGCTTTTTCGTATATTCTGGTAGAGATGTAAGAGGCCAGAGCAGAGTGGCATTTTGTTTAGATAAAACAACAGCAAAAGCTATTATGGGATATAATCCAGTTAGTGATAGAATCCTAACTATCAGACTTAAAGGCCGTCCAAAAAACATAACTTTCATGCAGGTATATGCACCAACTTCAACAGCAGAGGAGGGCGAAATTGAAGATTTTTATGCCATACTGCAAGACACATTAAATAAAATTAATCAGAATGATATAATAATAATAATGGGAGATTTTAATGCTAAAGTAGGTACAGGCAGAGCTGAAAATGAGAGACACGTTTTAGGAAAATTGGGTAATAGAAATGAAACAGGAGAAAAATTGATTGAATTTTGCATAGAAAATGAATTAACAATAGCTAACACACTTTATAAACAACACCCTAGAAGGCTTTTCACATGGACATCCCCTGACGGTGTTACCAAAAATCAGATAGATTACATTTTAATACAAAGAAGATGGAGATCGAGCATAACATCTGCAAAAACCCTGCGAAGTGCAGATTGCGATACAGATCATCAGTTACTAGAAGCAGATCTGAAATTAAAACTCAAAAAGCTTACCCGAGGACCAAGGCCATTTCGATTTGATCTCACTAAAAATACCAGATGCATACAACGTAGAAGTGAAGAACCGTTTTGAGGTCTTGATGTCTGTACAAGAGGAAATGACACCTGATGAACTGGCGCTACAAGCTAGGGATATCTTGATAACAGCAGCTAAAGACTTAATACCCACCAGGACTAAGCAACATAAACCATGGATCACACCATACACGTTATAACTAATAAAACAACGAAGGGAACTGAAAGGGAAAGGAGAGACCAATGACAGTAGGATGAAGTATAAATTTTTGACACGAGAAATAAGAAAGTACACAAGAAAGGATAAAAATCAGTATGTACAAGATTGCTGTATTAAAATAGAGCAGCATCATAAAAATGGAAGAGATTACGAAATGTTCAAGGAAATGAAGTTATTGACAAGAAATTTTCAACCTCAGTTAAATGTTATTTGTGACAAGTTGGGAAATACTTTAACAGAATCTAGACAAATTCTAGGAAGATGGCAGGAATACTGCAGCGGAATGTATGATATGAATGACAGTGAGGATATAAATGATATACATGAACCAGTAACAGTAGAGGCAGAACCTGAACCTTCATTAGATGAAATTTCATGGGCAATAAGGAGCCTGAAAAATGGTAAATCACCTGGATGTGATGAGATACCAGCTGAATTGATTAAAGCGGGAGGAGAAGAAAGCATAAAAATCTATCATGCATTATGTGAAAAGATATGGAAATATGGTATTTGGCCAAAAGACTGGAAGAGAACTATCTTCATTCCAATACCAAAAAAGGGTGACCTGAAATTATGTACAAACTATCGCCCTGATCAGTCATGCAAGTAAAATTCTACTAAAAATTATAATGAGAAGACTGCATAAGAAAATGGAAGAAGAGATTAATGTAGCTCAGGCTGGATTTAGACAGGGAAGAGGAACAAGAGATCATATATTCAACATGCGTTTAATAATAGAGAAGTGTAGAGAATTTAATGTAAATCTGTTCTTTTGTTTTGTGGATTATTCAAAAGCATTTGACTGTGTACAACATCAGAAGCTTTGGGAAATCATGAGGAATATGGGCTTTCCATCACATATAGTGCAGCTCATTAAAATGCTCTATCAAGACCAACAAGCAGCAGTCAGAATAGATGGAGAGACATCAGACTGGTTTGGCATCAAGCAAGGAGTCCGTCAGGGATGTGTGCTGTCACCGTATTTGTTCAACCTGTACGCCGAAAATATAATGAGAAATGTAAGAGATGATATAAACAAGGAACAATATGATGCCCTAAACATCGGTGGTCATGAAATACCAGAAATTCGTTAAGCTGATGATACAGTATTACTATCAACATCACAAAATGGTTTAGAAAACTTATTAACCTCACTCCAAAGAAATAGTGAAAATCATAACTTATTTCTTAACATAGCAAAACAAAGATAATGCATACAAACAAAACTGCCATAGAGAAGGAAATATATGTTAATGAGGAAAGATTGGAAGTGGTGGGAAATTTCGAATATCTTGGGTCACTGGTTACCAACAATGGTGACACAATGAAAGAAATTAAACGGCGACTATCGATTGCTCTTCAAAGACTAAAACACCTGAATAAATTATGGAATTGTACAGATAGAATTACAAAGGTCAGATTTTTAAGAGCATGCATCTTTCCCATTGCAACATACGCCTGTGAGACCTGGACGCTTACTAAACAAGCGGAACAGCGCATAAATGCATTTGAATATAAATGTTACAGACAGGTTCTAAGAATATCTTGGGTAAAGAAAACAACAAATGCATCCATACTTCAAGAGCTGAATATTGAAGAGGGTTGGCTAGTAAAGACAATAAAACAAAGAAAATTGAAATATTTTGGTCACTTGAAACGTCATGGAAGTCTAGAGAGAACAATAGTATGGTATGGTAGTATGGTAGTCTTAGTTTCAGCTTCATAGCAAACGGGTTGCCCCATCTTTGCTCCGCTCCTGTGCCAGCGAAAAACACTCAGAATGTCTATCACAGTCCCTTGTGGAAAGATTGACAGACTGCTGTCTCAGCATATCTAGCATACACTCGCATTAAAGCATATGGTAGCCATCCGAAGTGCTAACACAAACAGTCCAACATTAGAAATGCAGTTCATCATTGATGATAGCAGAACTTGTCGTCAACAGATCAGCAGTTGTCAGCGTGATCAATTTTAATACGGGTCCCGCAAGCATTGAACGACAGGCATCGCGCCATTTTCTGAATCTACAATTCACACCACCACGTTGGTCACAGTCGAAAAAAAAAAACATTCAAAATGCAATCCGCAGCTCACAGGGTCACGCCATGCATTCAACTCAGAAGCTGGGCGACGAAACTATATCCAGTCTACAAATGGAGCAAAAAATGCATCGGGCACCGTCCGGCAGAAGCAAAAAATTTGCCTCTGTTCAGAACGGCGACGCTGTCTAGCGTCCATTTTAACCGGAGAACAATAATGGAGGGGTATATGCCTGGGAAGAGAGGAAGAGGAAGGCCAAGGAGAAGATGGGTGCAGGATGTGGCAGATGATCTCCAGATGGGTGTAACAGACGCAGGACATCTTGCTCATGATAGGAAGGTTTTCCGGAGGGTTGTTATGGCAGCGAGGTTCCGCGAGGGACATGCTACTGAATGAATAAATGAATGAATTCAACATAATACATGCAAACTCATTTATCACGACTCACATACACATATCTACTTTACTCATACATGCGCACACTCATACTTTGGTACATAAGATGGTGGTGATGATAAATCGATAATGACAAGGTTTTTATTTTTATGTTGAAATGAATATCATGCGATCCACCGCAGGATGTGAACCTGGCTGGTTCGGGAAAACCTGCAGCTTTTTGTGTCACTGCGATCATTCAACCACCTGCGGCAGGAATGGGGGAGAATGTCCGGCCAATGACTTCTGCGCCAGCGGATACTTTGGGCCAGGCTGCCAGTACGGTCAGTTTGATGTTGTCGCACGTTCAATCCTGTCTGACCAAATGAGGAGTCCTAGTTCTGGTTGTTCGTCCACTTCTGGATTGTAGTCTTATGCCAGAACTATAATTGTGTCTGCTGTTAAACATGATTAGTCAACAGCAATCATTTAAAGGATAACCAAATCATTCGACAGACATTTATTCAACAGACAGACACGCATTTGAGAGACAAGAAAACATTCAACAGACACACAATCATTCACCAGATGGGCAATCATACAGCAGACACTCTATCATTTTACATATGGACAATCGCACAAAAGTAATCATTCAACACATGGGCAATTTTCAAAAAAACACGCAATCATTCAACACACAGACAATCATTCAACCGGCACACCATCGTTGATCAGATGGACAATCATTTAACATATGAAGAATCATAAAACCGCAATCATTACACATATGGACAAAGATACAACAGACGTACAGTGATTAAACAGACACACTATCATTCAACAGATAGAAAATCATATAACAAACATAAATCATACAACAAAAGGGCAGTAATCCAACAGCCACACATTCATTCAACATTGACAGTCATTCAGCTGAAGGACAGTAATTAAGCTGACAAACAATAATTCAACAGAGAGACACTCACTTTGATTAAACGATAACCATACAACAAACATATACTCATTCGACAGATAAGCAGTCATACAACATATAAACATTCATTTAACAAACTGACAATCATTCAGTAGACAAATAAGCATTCAACAGACACACGATCATTCAACAGAACACAATCATTCAACCCAAAACAACTATTCAACAGATAACAATCTCTCAACTCAAACACAATCATTTAAAAGAAACACAAGTATTCAAAAGAACTACAATCATTCAACGGATTCACAATCATTTAGCAGACACAATCATTCCACAGATGCACAACACACAATCATTCAACCGATGGGCAACATACAACATTTATGCAGTCATTCAACCGATCGACAATCATACAGCTGACAAACAATATTTCAGCAGATGAACAGTCATTCAAAAGAGCCACAATCATATAACAGACATGCAATGACTCTCTGTTGTCTTCTATCTGGCTCTAGTCACTGTACGCTTCCATTCACTGATCAACAACACACTAGAAAACATGGACGCTGGCGAACGATTCAAGTTATACTGCTGTTTATTTCTTCACTCGCTGGTACTGCAGCCAGTAAATGTTATGGTACAACACAGTCACTCATATCTATCCTCACTCACCGAAAATGTTAACTATACCTTACAATAAACATTCCATCGCCACAGCAATTGAAAGATAACGACGGATCCATCCGATCAAAACGCACATGTGCTCAGCTGGCTACGGGACTTCCGTCAGCCGTTACTGTTGGCCAGGTAGGCGTCGGAAACCACTGTGCAGACATATCGGATTTGAACACTTTCCTTGATGCAGCAGACACTACTTCATACTTCATGTATTCATTTCCTAGGCCCAAACGAGACTGCCCACCAGCCCTTTCTCAGGCATTACATAACCCTCTAATGCCCTCCTCGTGATTCTAAATTCTCCGTGTTCTCTGATTTACACAAATTCCATTTGGCCAGCAGTTTCTCTGTGATCTGCGTGAGTTTCTTCGTGATTCGCATGAAGTTCATTTGGTCAGCATTTCTCTATAATTCACGTAGCTGTCCTAGTTAAACTCTAATATTCCATTCATATTTATTAGCTGATGTAATTCCGTCTGGGACATAATTTATCTGGGAGAAAGTGTGTTCACTTCAAGACACAACGATTTAGAAATTTGATAATCATAGAACAGACTATAATCATACAACAGACTATAATCATACAACAGACTATAATCATACAACAGACTATAATCATACAACAGACTATAATCATACAACAGACTATAATCATACAATAGACTATAATCATACAACAGACTATAATCATACAACAGACTATAATCAATCAACAGACTATAATCATACAACAGACTATAATCATACAACAGACTATAATCATACAACAGACTATAATCATACAACAGACTATAATCATACAACAGACTATAATCAATCAACAGACTATAATCATACAACAGACTATAATCATACAACAGACTTTAATCATACAACAGACTATAATCATACAACAGACTATAATCAATCAACAGACTATAATCAATCAACAGACTATAATCATACAACAGACTATAATCAATCAACAGACTATAATCATACAACAGACTATAATCATACAACAGACTATAATCAATCAACAGACTATAATCATACAACAGACTATAATCAATCAACAGACTATAATCATACAACAGACTATAATCAATCAACAGACTATAATCGATCAACAGACTATAATCATACAACAGACTATAATTATACAACAGACTATAATCATAAAACAGACTATAATCATACAACAGACTATAATCATACAACAGACTATAATCATACAGCAGACTATAATCATACAACAGACTATAATCATACAACAGACTATAATCATACAACAGACTATAATCAATCAACAGACTATAATCATACAACAGACTATAATCATACAACAGACTATAATCATACAGCAGACTATAATCAATCAACAGATGGACAATAATTCGACATGCACATTATTATGCAACAGAAACACAATAATCTTACAGATAGACAATCATACAAGAAAAAAAACATTCATTGAACAGGTGGATAATCATTCAACAAACACATTATTATTCAACAGACACACAATCATTCATCAAAAACTCGATTATTCTGCAGAAACAACAGTCATTCAACAAACACAATAATTCGAGTGAAACACAACATTTAGCAGACACAAAATCATTCAACAAACACACAAAAATCGTTCAACAGAAACACGGTCAATTCCGAATACTCACAATCATTCAACCGACGGACAACACACAATCCTTTAACATTCATGAAATTATTTAGCCGATGGGCAATCATACGTCTGAAAAACAGAAATTGATCAGATGATCAATCATTTAACAGAGTCGCAATCACACAACATACACACAATCAGTTATACAATGGATAATTATACAATAGACTACAGACAATCAACAGATGGCCAGTCATTTGACATTCACATAATTTTTCAACAGACACACAATATTTCAACAGATGGACAATCATACAATAGATAAATAATAATTCAACGGATGGACACTCATTCAACAAACACATAATAATTCAACAGACAACAATTATTTATCATTCAACACAAGCCATAGTCATTCAACAAACTCAGTCACTCAACTGAAACGCAATCAATCAGCAGACACAATATTTCAACCGAAACACAATCATTCAACAAACACACAATTATTGAATAAACATAAAATCGTTAAACGGAAACATGGTCAACTTAACAGACTCACAACCATTTAACAGAAGCACACTCATTCAACAGAAACACAATCATTCAGCAGTCACACACTCATACTGCAGAACACAATCATTATATAAAGCCATGGGGTTATCACCTTATGTCTAGTAGTTCAAATGAAGTGAACGTAGGCGGAGTTAAGGAGGAGGAGCGTGCTGACAAGTAATTCAAAATAGAATGTAGCGACATCCAGAATGACTTTGAAACAATTACTATCACAAAAACACACACACACACACACACACACATACACACACAACAAGATGGAGGTGGACTGGACACGTCCTCAGAAAGAAGAAGGAGAGACGGCCGAGACAGGCAATGCAATGGACACCACAAGGTCAGCGAGAAATAGGCAGGCCCAGAGGCACTTAGAGGCGAACCTTTGAGGCTGAACTCAAGTCTACACGAAGGACAAAACTGGAGATAGCGAAGATGGCTCAGGATCGAACTGAGTGGCGACAGTTTGTCTCTGCCTTATGTGCCTCTGGGCGTGATGAGGATTGATTCATTGATTGTGCGACCTTACGGTTCAAAATGGTGCTAAGAGAATACAGAACATGTAATACCTGAAAGAGATTGTCGCTGCAGCAACTTCGGCTGTTATTCTGGTAATGATTCAGAAGACGTTGCAGCATAGAGAACACAGTCTAGACATCACCACAGCTACAGACGGCGCCCAAATTGAAGTTAAGTCTGAAAATGTAAACCTTTATGGATATTGTAAGATGCCACACGTGCAGTAGTGTGCGCCGATGGTTCTTTTCACCCGGGTGTAAGATGTGGCCTGGGATTTTCAGCTAGAAAAGGAGCCAGATTGTGACAAAACACAAACATTTTTTACAATTTCAAGCAAGAGGATGGAGGTGGAGGCAGTCAATGCGGCTCTGATTTAGACAGCAGAAATGGGCAGAGGAATTACCCTGTTTGCTTCTCACTCGATACTGCAACAGGTTCAAATTTTTTTTTTTTAATGTGGCATGTGTGGATACCATACATCAATAGGCAAACATTGCAGTTAATCCCGTGGATATACTGTCCGGGATATGCAGGTGTGCGAGGGAATGAAAGAGCAGATTTTCTGGCTACAAATGCGACAGCTAGGGAAACACTCGTACTGGACAAAAAAGATATTATGAAGACAACACATGAAGGAATGTTGACAGAAGAAACGAGATTAGATGGAAAAACCTGTGTGGACGAGCTTTTCGGAGTGGATCCAGCAAGGAAGGACGAGTGAGAGGAAGAGAACGACGTGTGTAACATCAATTTGGTACGGGAACAGTTAACATTCAAACCTCAAGATATTTGCTGCAGGAGACGGAGCACCTATGCGTATGTCCGGTGTGCTACGATGTCGATTACGAAATCAGTTGATATCAGTAGGAGGCCACACCTGTACATCCAACAAATACTTAGTTAGTTAGTTGTTCCTCTTGTGCCAAAGATGGCGCATAGGGCAGAGGTCATAGCTTTCCACGTCTGTCGGTTCTTTGCCACTTGATGTAGGTCTTGAGTGCGACTGAGACCTATGGTTGAGCTCTCCCTTGTGATGGTTCTACGGAGAGTTTCTTTTGGTCTTCCCTGTTTTCTTTTACCCTCTGGTGACCATATGAAGGCTTGGTGGGGAAAGTCTCTGTATGTCCATTCTGAGTACGTGACCGATGTAATTCCAGCGACGCATTCTAATAAAATCAGACACATATTTTTGTTTTGTTTCCTGTCTTATAGATGTATTGGACCTAAAGTCCGACCAGTGAACATTCAATAGCTTTCGGAGGCATCTATTCTCGAAAGCGACAAATACTACTTGATTAAAAAAAAAAAAAACAGGTGAATATCCCGACAACCATGCTTCATGAGCCTGTAGATCTAAAATTATATTAAATGCATTTTTTGTTGAAGGCAGAGACGTCTATATATAGTTGGAAGTTTCATAAAAACCCCTCAAAATTTTTCTGTTGTAAAGGTGGAGTGCTCATGAACCTTGTTACTGGTATGAGGAGTGGGGCCTCAGGGCCTATGGGCGTGAAAACAAATAGTCCCTAACTTTTATAATAGGAGGTTCTTCTCTGTTTCAGTGGATGTGGCGGCAAGCCGTTATACACAGAGTAACTTCATGACGGACAACGATGACAGCACGTGCAACCCAGATGGTGATGCTAGCGAAGTGACCCTGCACTTCTACTGGGCAATTCCTTTTCTCTGGTTTAGAATCCAGGTCAACAGTGAGCGTAAGCTTTTTCCCGTTTCTTGTACTCTTTCCCGTTTTTATGTCCACATCTTTATCATGTTCAACATCATTTCGTAACACTGCGTGTCGTTGGGTCACCAGTTTCCGTTGTCTGATCAGCTTTCTCTACATTTGATGATGAGATGCAATGGACTTCATGGTTGCAAGCCTATAGCCTACCCTTTCAGTCAAGCTATTTTTTAGTCTCCATCTTCCCCTCTACTGCGCCCTGTATGACTTTTTGAGAGTCCCTTGGATCTTTTTACATGTCCGTATCATTGCATTCTCTGCCATTCCACTGTAGTTAAAAGAGGTTCATAGTTGCCAGTGTGACGGATAATTGTTAGGCGTTCCTCGTCCTTTCTGATGTGGTCTCTGTATGATTTGCCAAGAATGCTTCTGAAACATCGCATCCTTTTAGAGTTCAGCTGTTAAGGTCCACGTTTTACAGCCATATGCAAATGTACTAATAGCTAGTGCTCTGAGCAATGGAATCTTAGTTTTGCATGAAATGTTTTTAGATCTCCATAATGGTAAGGACTGATATTGTCTAAGCAACCCTAGATATGACTTTTCGTCTGAACGCTAGGTCACATAAACGTTTCCAAACCTTTTCAAATGATTGACTTCTTATTTAACGTAAATTGGTGTGTGTACTAATGCCGGCTGGATTAAGTAATTACTGTATTTTTGTATCTTCTACACATAGATGACTTTATCATGTGCAACCCTGGAAAGCGTATGTGGTCTTGGTGAATTGATTTAATCCTTGTTGCTTCTGAAACTGTGCTCTGTACATCATTGCAGTTTGTCTCAATATTTTGATCAGCCTATACTTCAAGTGCTTCAAATCTTGTTTCACCTCAAGCTAGGACGCTTTCTTGTCTGACTTTTACGATGCAAAGTCTTTTACCATCTTTTTATTTGTTGCATGTGTTTTTTAGTAACTGTTTATTAAGATGTGCTCAAGACCCACATATCCTACACTGTGTGCTGGGGCGTTAATCAGAGAGCTTCTATAATTGTTGTTAATACAGAGGTGGTCTATTTGATCTTAGTCAATCCATATGGCGAGTGGCAGGTTCACTTATGAGTCTCCGTGTGAGTAAAGATGGTGCTCCCAATTACTAGATCTGACTGTAAACATCTTTTTCTTCTTCTTCACTTTCTCTTTTACCGCTGTGGGTGTCAAGAGAGATATAAGGTTCTGTTTCTAGCTCTTCTGGCCACCTCGACTATAGGCACATCGTGCTGTTGTAGAGTTTCTCTGATGTTATCCTTCCATCTTGTTCTTGTTCTACCTCGTGCTCTACGTCCTTCTTCTCTTTCCATGTAGGCGTTGTATGGTATGGTGTCACAAGGAATTATCTCTAAGTGGGCAAACCATTTGACTTGCTGTCTTTGTATGTAATTCAGAATTGGTTCTGTGCCGACTTGTTCTCTTATGATCTCATTCCTGATCTTATCTCTTGTGGTCACTCCTACAGCCCTTCTCAGACATCTCATTTCCGTGGTTACTAATTTTCTTTTATGGTTTTTTGTGAGTGACCATGTCTGGAACTGGTAGCACAGGGTTGGAATAAATATGCTTTGAATAAGATGTCTCTTTGTGCTGATTGGGATTGTCTTAAGCTTTGAGAGGGGCGCTAGCTGTCCCAATACTTGGTTTGCTTTACTGCATCTAATGTTAATTTCTTTATCCAATTTCCCATCTTCGGTAAATGTAGTTCCCAGATATTTAAACTCAAATGCCTGTTTAATGCCTTTGCACTCTATTGCTATGTTTAGATCTGTCTTCTTTTTTTCCTATTGACATTACTTCTGTCTTTTCAGTGTTGATTCTCATATTATTTGTTTTACATTCTTTATTCATGGATGTTAGATGTTGTTGCAATTTCATGGCTGTATCTCCTATCAAGGCCTGATCATCTGCAAAGAGTAATTCGTTGATCTTACTAACTGTAAACATAATTCACGTAATCTTTCTCAATTTTCATTTATTGTGATGACTCCTTTCTCTCCCATTGCTTCCCAACACACATATTTTCACTATCTACTTGTGCCTTACAATCTTCCATTTCTACCACTAGGTCATGGTCATTTTGTATACTTGATGCTGCAGCTGGTCATTAAAGTGATCTTTATCCCCAGTCTTAGCGTCATTAGTTGCAGTTTAACACCCAGTGATGGAAACTTTCATAATAATAGATATAACTTTTTTTACATATAATGTTCAATTGAATGAAAAAGAAGACATGCTAAATAGCGAAACAAAAGCGTACCCACTTAACTAACCCTGGACAAGTCAACAAACATACAGCCATTGTAGGACAAACATCTATAACAAATACCACACACACATATCTGTAATAGAGCAGCGCCCATGCGTGTTCAAACAGCTACAAGAACACCACAAACAAACAGTAACAGAACAGTGCCCATACATATGCACACAAACAGCTACAAGAACACCATAAATAAACATCTGTAACACGGAAGTGTCTGCACATGTCCATACAAACAGCTACAAGAACACCACAAACAAACATCTGTAACACGGCAGTGTCTGCACATGTCCATACAAACAGCTTCAAGAACACCACAAACAAACAGTAACACGGCAGTGTCTGCACATGTCCATACAAACAGCTTCAAGAACACCATAAACAAACAGTAACAGGGCAGTGTCCGCACATGTCCATACAAACAGCTTCAAGAACACCACAAACAAACTGTAACACGGCAGTGTCTGCACATGTCCATACAAACAGCTTCAAGAACACCACAAACAAATGTCTGTAACACGGCAGTGTCTGCACATATCCATACAAACAGCTAAAAGAACACCACAAACAAACATATGTAACACGGCAGTGTCTGCGCAGGGCTGTACCGAATAGTGATTTTCACTATTCGGCCGAATACGAATAGCTGGACCAACTATTCGGCCGAATACGAATACGAATAGTGTATAGTGTATAAAATATATCTAAAACACACACACACACACACACACACACACACACACACACACACACACACACACACACACACACACATTCAAAATGTCAAATATACGCTGAACTTTTACTTCACATAAAGTAGCACAGAATAGTCATCTTCTTCTTTAGCATTCTGAGCCCTTGAAGTTTACTGCTGCAGATATCACTTATCTCCATTTATCTCTCTGGCTGGCCTTATCTTCACAATTTGTGACACCGGTTGTTTGCAGGTCTGGCTGGACATTATTATCTCTCGAACTTATTTTTTGTCTGCCTCGTTGTCTACGCCCATTCCTCTCTCAGGTGTATACAGTTTTCACTTCTCTGTCATCTGACATTCTTTCAATGTGCCCCAACCATTTTAGTCTGTTAGCTCTCATGATGCCAGTGATCAATGGTGATTTAAACAGATTATGTGTTACATTGTTGCTTCTCACTCTCCATTCCCCGCTGTTAGCATCTTTGATGGGTCCAAATATTTGTCGTAAGAATGTTTTCGAAAACCTGTAATAAGGCCTCATCTCTTTTATTTCTGCTTCAAGTTTCAGAGCCATATAAAACGACTGGTATTTTCAACGTTTTATATATTTTGATCTTGATGTTGCGAGACAGACACTTTGACTTTAGCAGATGTTGAATGGCATCATACATTTTATTTCTATATTGTCTTCTAGATTGTATTTCCAATCTCAGCATGTTGAAACAGTTTAAGTTTGCACCCAAGTACTTATATGTTTCCGGTCGTTTGATTTTCATATTATCGACTTGTATGTGGCCGGAGTATATATTCTTTCCCTGTCTAGTTAGTATTCGTACAGAATAGTAAACATTTAAAAACATTTTATGTTCTGCATCCTGCAGTCAGTCTGTTGTAACTAATAACTAGGATTGAAAGAATCGTATTATAACAAGTAACTAAACTTTGAAATTGTCACTGACAGCTTAGTTAATTCGTGAAAGCTGCATTAGCTTTTAACAAAACCAATCGTTTCATGTTGTCAGCTGTGTATGCAGAAGCGGCTGTAAGGTAACTACTACTATTCGTATTCGGCCCGACCGAAACTATTCGGCCGAATACCGAATGGTCTATAGGTCCACTAATTGGCCCCGAATCGAATACGAAGCGAATATTCGGTACAGCCCTAGTCCACACAAACACCTACAAGAACACCACAAACAAACATTTGTAACACGGCAGTGTCCGAACATGTCAATACAAATAGTTACAAGAGCACAACAAACAGTAACAGGGCAGTGCTCATACATGTCCATACAAACATCCACAAATACACCACAAACAAATGTCTTTAACAAGCAGTATGCAACTATACCAACAGCTACAAAAACACCACAAACAAACCTATGTAACAGAGCACCATTTTTTTTTGTCCCACAACTATTGTTTCTAGAGATTGCCCGAACATTTCTCTTATGCAGTCTCCAAGCTGGAGTTTAAAGTGGTGCTCAACGGCAACAGGACATGCGAAAATCAGAGAAGATTTACAGTAAGCTCAACAACGGTAGACGTAAGCTGCGACTTATCCCCTCCACTAGAGGAACTGAAAATCAAAGGAACCATCGCCTCGAGAATCTGCTCTATCCATGTGACCCCTGGTAAGATGTCACTTTGTCCATTGACTACAGAAAGACGTTACTCATCTACTTCAGCTTTTTTCAGTTGCAGTTTTTACTTTTACTTTGCTCCGGTTGTATTTGCCAGCTTAATATTTTTATGGACCAGCCACTTCTCAACGGGAGATATGACCAGCCACTTCTCAATGGGAGATATAACCAGCCAATTCTCCATGGGAGATATGACCAGCCATTTCTCAATGGGAGATATGACCAGCCATTTCTCCATGGGAGATATGACCAGCCATTTCTCCATGGGAGATATGACCAGCCATTTCTCAGTGGGAGATATGACCAGCCATTTCTGCATGGGAGATATGACCAGCCATTTCTCCATGGGAGATATGACGAGCCATTTCTCTATGGGAGATATGACCAGCCATTTCTCAGTGGGAGATATGACCAGTCATTTCTCAGTGGGAGATATGACCAGCAATTTCTGCATGGGAGATATGACCAGCCATTTCTCTATGGGAGATATGACGAGCCATTTCTCTATGGGAAATATGACCAGCCATTTCTCCATGGGAGATATGACCAGCCATTTCTCCATGGGAGATATGACCAGCCATTTCTCCATGGGAGATATGACCAGCCATTTCTCGATGGGAGATATGACCAGCCATTTCTCCATGGGAGATATGACCAGCCATTTCTCAGTGGGAGATATGACCAGTCACTTCTCAGTGGGAGATATGATCAACACTGGCGCGACCGGCTACAGCACCAAGGATTCTACTGGGTCCAGATATTACCCTGCAGGCAGGACAATTTGTGATTTGACAGATCTCAACTTTTGCCTGCCACGATATCGACCTGGTGTCAGTTCACATACCTGTAGGATTTTTGTCTGATCACATGACATTCCAGTCGGATCAATAGAAGTAGTAGATAATCTCTCTCTATCTTTCTCTTCTCTCTCTCTCTCTCTCTCTCTCTCTCTCTCTCTCTCTCTCTCTCTCTCTCTCCCTACTTTTCCCGCCGTCTTTGCTTTAAATCTCACACTTCCTTCTTCTTATTCTCCTCTCTCTCTCCAATTTTTTCTGTTTATCGATTTGTTTATTCTCTGGCTCTCCCTCCATGTGTGTGTGTGTGTGTGTGTGTGTGTGTGTGTGTGTGTGTGTGTGTGTGTGTGTGTGTGTGTATTTGATTATTTAAACATAACATGGAACAAATGTTCATAAAACATGACACGGAATAAAAGTTCATGAAACTTGACCTGAGTTGAGTTGAGTCCAGAACCCACGTCACAGTACTCGGAACACTAACATAAGCGTACCGCCCTCCTCTTTAGCAGCCAGCTGCCAGTCTCAGTTCCCACCACTGCGCCAGTAGCAGTCTGCTTGCATGACTGACCTGCCTTTCCCTCCCAAAGTATTGGCTAGATGACTTGTCACTCCCCGCTAAACACTTTTGTTCAGACAGCGGCAATCAGTCAATATTTCTGCACTATTCACACTTTACCTGTTGGGTCTTGACAACATTTAGTTTGTCATATATTAATGTACGACTATGTAAGCTGTCTGTTCCTTTCCAAACACATCTGTATGTTCTGGAGAAAATATGCAAAGGACACTAACTAGCCGAAACCTCTGATACTGTTGTATTCGAAAGTCTTGATGGTTGTGAAAGGTTCATGAAGGCAGGGCTCATAAAGCATGGGTGCACACTGTCCTTGATATTTTGTTGTCGGCTTGTCAGTGTAAACATTTGAGCTATTTAAGTTGTGAAACATGAGTCGCTTGAAGTTTATGACGGACATGCTTATCACGGATAGAGTGGGACCTGTGTGGGGCGACAGCACGGGTTTCTGAGAGAGAGTGGGATCTGTGTGGGGCGACAGCACGGGTTTCGGTGAGAGAGTGAGATCTGTGTGGGGCGACAGCACGGGTTTCGGTGAGAGAGTAAGATCTCTGTGGGGCGACAGCACGGGTTTCGGTGAGAGAGTGGGATCTGTGTGGGGCGACAGCACGGGTTTCGGAGAGAGAGTGGGATCTGTGTGGGGCGACAGCACGGGTTTCGGTGAGAGAGTGGGATCTGTGTGGGGCGACAGCACGGGTTTCGGTGAGAGAGTGGGATCTATGTGGGGCGACAGCACGGGTTTCGGTGAGAGAGTGGGATCTGTGTGGGCCGACAGTACGGGTTTCGGTGAGAGAGTGGGATCTGTGTGGGGCGACAGCACGGGTTTCGGTGAGAGAGTGGGATCTGTGTGGGCCGACAGTACGGGTTTCGGTGAGAGAGTGGGATCTGTGTGGGCCGACAGTACGGGTTTCGGAGAGAGAGTGGGATCTGTGTGGGGCGACAGCACGGGTTTCGGTGAGAGAGTGAGATCTGTGTGGGGCGACAGCACGGGTTTCTGAGAGAGAGTGGGATCTGTGTGGGGCGACAGCACGGGTTTCAGTGAGAGAGTGGGATCTGTGTGGGCAGACAGCACGGGTTTCGGTGAGAGAGTGGGATCTGTGTGGGGCGACAGCACAAGTTTCTGAGAGAGAGAGAGTGGGATCTGTGTGGGGCGACAGCGCGGGTTTCTGAGAGAGAGAGAGAGAGAGAGAGAGAGAGAGAGAGAGAGGGATCTGTGTGGGCGACAGCACGGGTTTCTGAAAGAGAGAGTGGGATCTGTGTGGGGCGAGAGCACGGGTTTCGGAGAGAGAGTGGATCTGTGTGGGGCAACAGCACGGGTTTCGGCGAGAGAGTAGAATCTGTGTGGGGCGGCAGCACGAGTTTCGGAGAGAGAGAGTGGGATCTGTGTGGGGCGACAGCACGGGTTTCGGCGAGAGAGTGGAATCTGTGTGGGGGGACAGCACGAGTTTCGGAGAGAGAGAGTGGGATCTGTGTGGGGCGACAGCACGGGTTTCGGCGAGAGAGTGGAATCTGTGTGGGGGGACAGCACGGGTTTCGGCGAGAGAGTGGAATCTGTGTGGGGCGACAGCACGAGTTTCGGTGAGAGAGTGGAATCTGTGTGGGGCGACAGCACGGGTTTTGGAGAGAGTCGGATCTGTGTGGGGCGACAGCACGGGTTTCGGAGAGAGAGTGGGATCTGTGTGGGGCGACAGCACGGGTTTCGGAGAGAGTGGGATCTGTGTGGGGCGACAGCACGGGTTTCGGAGAGAGTGGAATCTGTGTGGGGCGACAGCACGGGTTTCGGTGAGAGAGTGGGATCTGTGTGGGGCGACAGCACGGGTTTCGGAGAGAGAGTGGGATCTGTGTGGGGCGACAGCACGGGTTTCGGTGAGAGAGTGAGATCTGTGTGGGGCGACAGCACGGGTTTCTGAGAGAGAGTGGGATCTGTGTGGGGCGACAGCACGGGTTTCAGTGAGAGAGTGGGATCTGTGTGGGCAGACAGCACGGGTTTCGGTGAGAGAGTGGGATCTGTGTGGGGCGACAGCACAAGTTTCTGAGAGAGAGAGAGTGGGATCTGTGTGGGCGACAGCGCGGTTTCTGAGAGAGAGAGAGAGAGAGAGAGAGAGAGAGAGAGAGAGAGAGGGATCTGTGTGGGCGACAGCACGGGTTTCTGAAAGAGAGAGTGGGATCTGTGTGGGGCGAGAGCACGGGTTTCGGAGAGAGAGTGGATCTGTGTGGGGCAACAGCACGGGTTTCGGCGAGAGAGTAGAATCTGTGTGGGGCGGCAGCACGAGTTTCGGAGAGAGAGAGTGGGATCTGTGTGGGGCGACAGCACGGGTTTCGCGAGAGAGTGGAATCTGTGTGGGGGGACAGCACGAGTTTCGGAGAGAGAGAGTGGGGATCTGTGTGGGGCGACAGCACGGGTTTCGGCGAGAGAGTGGAATCTGTGTGGGGGGACAGCACGGGTTTCGGCGAGAGAGTGGAATCTGTGTGGGGCGACAGCACGAGTTTCGGTGAGAGAGTGGAATCTGTGTGGGGCGACAGCACGGGTTTTGGAGAGAGTCGGATCTGTGTGGGGCGACAGCACGGGTTTCGGAGAGAGAGTGGGATCTGTGTGGGGCGACAGCACGGGTTTCGGAGAGAGTGGGATCTGTGTGGGGCGACAGCACGGGTTTCGGAGAGAGTGGAATCTGTGTGGGGCGACAGCACGGGTTTCGGTGAGAGAGTGGGATCTGTGTGGGGCGACAGCACGGGTTTCGACGAGAGAGTGGGATCCACGCGGGACTGACTGCAGGTTGGAAAAAAATCCCGTGATAGTTAGGTCAGTCGCTATCCGTCAGTCAAAATGTGCGCTGTTCAAGTCACATGGACGCATTAACTTGTTATGTGGCAGTTTTAACAAGATGTTTCATTCTATGGGAGCCTGTAAACTGTCCGAGTAAATGTGGTGGATAATAAGTTTTACTTTGGTATGCTGTTAGAGTAATTTTATAGAATGGACTTGTATTGGCCTATGTGTGTGTGGGGATGGGTAAAGTTGCGGCTATGTGGTTGACGGGGTTTCTTTAAGTGCTACAGAAAATGCTGTGGTGACATCTAAGCTGCTTGTTCTCATATATGAATTAAAGATTGCACAGGACAGGAAAGCGTAGAAAGTCCCCCCTGAAGCCTCATGTGCCACTAAGCATAACGAGAAGTGATGATGATGGGTATGTGTTACTTGCTTGCCTCTGAATCCAAGTGAGAAAGTTGGACAAATATGATTAAGAATACTAGCAATGTTCATGGAAACACAGTTACAGCCTATAATTGGTTATTGATATCAAAGTAGCTGGCTAAGTGTTCTTAGAAATGAGAACAAGCAACTTAGATGTCATCACAACACTTTCTGTAGCACTTTAAGACACCCCGTCAACCAGTCGTGCCACATAGCCGCAACTTTACCGAACCCACACACATAAAAAAAAATAAAAGAAGTTTTTTTTTAGAATTAATGCGTCGTTTATAGGTTCTGAATACAGGTTTAAAACTAAATAGATGCTAGTGGATACAATGACAGTATGATGAATAAGTTACGTCAGGGACATAGATATTATGAGAGATGCTACAGAACAACTACATTCTGGTTTATTAGGTACTTTTTCAGTCCCACATTCAACATAGAAGATCTTTATTCATAGGCTCCACATTCTCATCATATCCAGTGTTTCTTCGTGTAACGGATTCTGTTCTCGGCCCTCAGCCACTGGAGATGGTTCATTAACGTGACTTCTAGACTACAGAATTAGGCTCAGACTCGGCCCTCAGCCACTGGAGATGGTTCATTAACATGACCTCTAGACTACAGAATTAGGCTCAGACTCCATCTAGAAATGTAAACTATTTCTCTTACAATAGAAAGCCTGGTCTGTGGCGATTAGTGGGCATTTTCCTCATGTTGATGTCGCTAGTATGTACCTGTGCACACTATATCTTAGGTGACAATACAATTTACCCTACTCTACCCTGTGAGGGAATATTTATAGGTTGAAGGAGGTAGTGCTCAGCAGTACGTCTCAATTGGTAATGTGTGTCCTCTCGGGGCGCCTCGTGACAATTGAACACTCTGGAACGTTGTCTAGTTTTAACTGCATTTGTAAATAACAGCCGGACCATTCCCTGTCTTCCAGGACGCAATGTAGCCCTGAGACAGCCGGCTAATCAGTCCAGTGATGCCGGCCCAAACAATGTTGCATCAAAGGCTGTCGATGGAAACTCGAATTCAAGTTCATGTTCAATGACCCGGGCCAACTTAAATGTCAATTGGGAACTGCACTTCAACTTGCCACATAACCTGCAGATGGCCAGGGTTTACAATACAGATGGTAAGTGTACAACACAGGTGGTAAGTGTACAACGCAGATAGTAAGTGTACAACACAGGTGGTAAGTTAACAACACAGATAGTAAGTGTACAACACAGGTGGTAAGTCTACAATACATATAATACGTGAGTCTACAACAAAGATGATATGTAAATTTACAATATATATGGTAAGTCCACAATACAGATGATAAGTGTACAACACAAATGGTTAGTCTACAACACAGATGATAAGTAAGTCTACAAAACAGATGGTGAGTCTACAATAAGGATGGTAAGTGTACAACACAGGTGGTAAGTGTACAACACAGATAGTAAGTGTACAACACAGGTGGTAAGTCTACAACACAGATGGTAAGTGTACAACACAGATAGTAAGTGTACAACACAGGTGGTGAGTCTACAAAACAGATAATACGTAAGTCTACAACAAAGATGATAGGTAAGTCTACAATATATATGGGAGGTCCACTATACAGATGATAAGTGTACAACACAAATGGTTAGTCTACAACACAGATGATAAGCAGGTCTACAAAACAGATGGTGAGTCTACAACACAGATAGTAAGTGTACAACACAGGTGGTAAGTCTACAATACAGATAATACGTAAGTCTACAACAAAGATGATATGTAAGTCTACAACACAGATTATTAGTAAGTCAACAACACAGATGATAAGTCTTAAACACAGATTATAAATAAGTCTACCATATAGACGGTAAGTAAGTCTATAACACAAGTGGTAAGTCTTCAAGACAGCTGATTAGTCTACAAACAGATGGCCTTTTGATGGCGTCTATTGTGTAGATGTTGCTTAGGTGTTTCATAATGACGGGGTGCCGGATTGGATCACAGTTTCAGGCGATTAAGTAACAGTCTTGCGATGGTATCGAGCTCGACCGTTTAGAAGCAATGGCAAACTTCTCAACGTAAATTTGGACTAGAAAACCACAAGAGCAAAACAACCCCTTCTCCCCCCCCCCTCAAAAAAAGGTTGGTTCTGCATCTTCTTGTAAAGGAAATGCAATTAACCTAATATTAATAATATTATTATTATTCTTTTTGTGTGTGTGCAGATGAAAGAATCAATTCAAGACTTAAAGGGTTCAATTTAGTGACCCTGGATACAGCGAACAGAGTAACCAATCATTTCACAGACAATGCCACAAGTGCTCAGCTTGTGTACGAGCTGCCTCTGTCATCCCTCATACCCGTGGCTGCTGTTGTCATTACGCTCTCAGTGTCGCTACCGTTGTCTGACAGAGTGCTATCTTTATGTGAAGTTGAGTTGTTAGGTGGTAAGTTGACCTGTTTATGTGTGCTGTTGTGATCATATTTATGTGAATTTGAATCGATTAGTGAGACATCGATGTTTTCTTTTCACAATTAGGTTTGTGCGATTTTAAGAAGACAGGTTTCTAAGTTAATTTCTTGATTTTTTTCGGTTGCATATAAATTCTCTGTAAAGCTAAGTTGACGACATTGAGTTTAAAAAATTTGTGTTGATAGAATTGGTAAAGTTCCCAAAATGTAAACCACCACAAAATTAGGAAATGGGGGGGGGGGAGGCGTGCGGGGGGGGGGGGGGGAGGGGAGAGGGGAGAGTAGCTCAACCCCACTTCAGCGGCGCGCTACTCACCCACAAGGCAAAAACTTGAACGGGACTCAGACTTGTTCCACCCCACCTTCTCCCCCACCTCCTCAGCCTACCCATCCGGACGTAATATCCGAGGAAACATGAGGGGAACCCCCAGTCATGCCCTCCGCACCACCTTCAACATTCTCTTCTTCTGCCTTTCTATTCCCCAATGGAGCATAGGCCCTCAACCAACTCACGCCAAGTCGTTCTATCCTTCGCTATTGCATGGAGCTCTCCCCATGTCCTCCCCATCTTTCTAACTTCATTCTCCAGCTCTCTTTTCCATGTGTTTTTTGGCCTTCCTTTATTACTGTGCCATTGTAGGTACCAATGCAAAGACATTCTAGTTATGCTGTTTTCTCAGTGTGTATTCTATCCAACGCCAGCGTCTTTTCCTCACCTCTTGGTCCACTGGAGTCTGTTTAGTTCTCTCCCAAAGTTCTACATTAGGTATTCTATCACACCATTTAATTCCCTATATTCTGCGCAGGCACCAGTTAATGAATGTCTGTAATTTATTAGTGATTGCTTCATTTGTTCTCAATGTTTCCATCCCATACAAAAGTACTGACTTGACATTAGATAAAAACATTTTTAGTTTAGTATTTCTTTTAATTTCTTTTGACCTCCACAAATTCCATAGTGCTATGAAAGCTCCTCTTGCCTTTTGTATTCTTATTTTAATATCTCTATCAGTTCCTCCATCGTTATCTACATCACTGCCCTAATTGGTGTACGACTCCACGTCTTGAAGTGGGGTGCCAATAAGGGAAACCACATTTCTATTTGTCTGATTTATTCTCATTATCGTTGTCTTTCCTTTATGGATTTTCAGACCAATCTGCTGTGATCTCGCACCAGGTATATTTAATTTATCTTGCATCTGATCCGTGAATGGGACAGAAGAGCAATATCATCAACGAAGTCCAGATCAACAGGCTGTTTTGTAGGCGTCCACTGAATTCCATTCTTGGTGTTAGCAGTTACTGTTTTCATAATCCAGCCTATAGCCAGTAAAAATAAGAGAGGCGACAAAAGACATCCCTGTCACACACCTATTTTTATTTCAAATGTATCTGTTAGCTTTCCCTTATGAAGAACTCGACATTTCATGTCTTTATATGTTGCCTGTACTAAGTTAATAATTTTCTGTGGGATTCCATAGTGCCCCATCAATTTCCAGATAGATTCCCTACCAATGCTGTCAAAAGCTTTTTTTAAAGTCTATAAACCCAATGTAAAGTGGTGAGTTCAGTATAATGCTTTTCTCTATTATAAAACGTAAAGTGGCTATCTGGTCAGTACAGGATCTGTTTGACCGAAAACCTGCCCTGTTCATCTCTTAGCTTTTTATCAATAGCATCTTTCAATCTTTCCAAAAAATTTCTACTTAATATTTTTCCAGGAACTGACAGCAACATAATTCCTCTATAGTTTTCACACTCCTGTAGATCACCTTTTTTTTTTGGGCAGTTTCACAAGATATCCTTCTTTCCAGTCTGCTGGTATTTCTTCGGTCTCCCAGACTTTATTAATAATCTATGTAGCAATTCTGTTGATGTGCTTATGTTGGCCCTGATGGCTTCAGCTGGGATACCATCTGGACCTGCCGCCTTTCCTTCCTTGAGAAGATTGATAGGTTTTTTAATGTCCTCTTTAGATGGTATCTCATAGTGGAATGAGCTCACTCGTTGTCTAGTGGGTGTTTGTATTTGTGTCGTGAATGTTCTCATCACACACTCTACATTAACATAACTGGTTCAAGCCGACACCGACTTAGCCGTACGAAACATCAGTTTATTGACAACAGTGTCCAGTCGTTGTCCTGCGAAACAGCTTTTGCAAACCACATCACGCAGACTTCAACAAGCAGGTTCCTGACGCAGTCACTGACCAGAGTCTGCACTGATAGAGCTGGTTGATCTTCTGGACATTACACAGACTCCTGGCTTCACACGTCGTCGTCTGGTTCTCCTTTCACTACAAGCAATCTCACGTTGAGGGGGGGGGGGCGGGGTGGGGGTGATAGCGCCTGAACGCACGCCAGAGAATCACAAGGTTGGTAGCCCTGGTATAGCGCCTAGACGCACGCCAGAGAATCACAAGGTTGGTGGTGCCCTGGTATAGCGCCTAGACGCACGCCAGAGAATCACAAGGTTGGTGGTGCCCTGGTATAGCGCCTAGACGCACGCCAGAGAATCACAAGGTTGGTGGTGCCCTGGTATAGCGCCTAGACGCACGCCAGAGAATCAGAAGGTTGGTGGTGCGGTCCTGAGGAACCCAAACCTTTTAAAATTGACTTTGACTGGTGGGTAGACCCAACTTTAAATGGGTACCTGTGAAGTAACGACGGTCAGTGGGATGCGTATCACACCACCCACCACACGCGGACTGGTCTAGGAAACATAGGTGTAGCCTTATATGCTTAATATGCACAAAGGCGGGGGGGGGGGGGAAGTCCTGTATGGACAATATTACATATAAAAATAGAGCAAACCAGAGGTTTTGAAAGAGGCAAGGGTTTGAAGACAACTTATCATAAACATCAGAAAAGGACATTTTTTTTTGGGGGGGGGGGGGAGGGGGGGGGGGGGGGGTCATGATACGAGAAGAGGGAAACTACAAAAAATGTAACCACTGGAACTACCTGGTGAAAGAGAATCAGAGGAGGACAGCGGGAGAAGTTTCTTGTCAGCCTTATGTCATGGCATGGAGGGGTGTCAACCCACGAACTGATACACGCAGTTGCGAATTGCAGCTTGTGGAGAGACATGATCGCCCACGCCAGTGATCAAGATTATGCATGGCGATGTCCAATACCCCTGAAGGTGTGGAAGCGAGTCCTTTACTTACCTACTTACCTTTATGTTCCTCGCAGAAACCCAGTGTCCAGAAGGCTCCTTCGGGCTGGAATGTGACCAGAGCTGTGGCTGTGCGGAGGACGAGATCTGTAATATAGTCTCGGGAGTGTGTGCTGCAGGCTGTGCAAACCGCAAGAGGTATGGCTTTAACTGTATACGCACGTGCAGTACCAACTGTTTCCTGGAGGCCTGCTTCTACAGAACCGGCATGTGTCTGCAGTGTCAGGATGGCTACGGTGGGCCTTTTTGTGATACAGGTAATTGTTTAGAGAAATGGTCTCCAACCTTTTTGTGATACAGGTAATTGTTTAGAGAAATAGTCTTCAATCTTTTGTATTACATGTTATTGTTTAGAGAAATGGTCTTCAACCTTTTGTATTTCATGTAATTGTTTAGAGAAATGGTCTTTAACCTTTTGTATTACATGTAATTGTTTAGAGAAATGGTCTTCAATCTTTTGTATTACATGTAATTGTTTAGAGAAATGGTCTTCAACCTTTTGTATTACATGTAATTGTTTAGAGAAATGGTCTTCAACCTTTTGTATTACATGTAATTGTTTAGAGTAATGGTCTCCAACCTTTTGTGATACAGGTAATTGTTTAGAGAAATGGTCTCCAACCTTTTGTGATACAGGTAATTGTTTAGAGAAATGGTCTCCAACCTTTTGTGATACAGGTAATTGTTTAGAGAAATGGTCTCCAACCTTTTGTATTAAATGTAATTGTTTAGAGAAATGGTCTTCAACTTTTTGTATTACATGTAATTGTTTAGAGAAATGGTCTTCAACCTTTTGTGATACATGTAATTGTTTAGAGAAATAGTCTTCAATCTTTTGTATTACATGTAATTGTTTAGAGAAATGGTCTCCAACCTTTTGTGATACAGGTAATTGTTTAGAGAAATAGTCTTCAATCTTTTGTATTACATGTAATTGTTTAGAGAAATGGTCTTCAACCTTTTGTATTACATGTAATTGTTTAGAGAAATGGTCTTCAACCTTTTGTATTACATGTAATTGTTTAGAGAAATGGTCTTCAACCTTTTGTATTACATGTAATTGTTTAGAGAAATGGTCTCCAACCTTTTGTGATACAGGTAATTGTTTAGAGAAATGGTCTCCAACCTTTTGTGATACAGGTAATTGTTTAGAGAAATGGTCTCCAACCTTTTGTATTAAACGTAATTGTTTAGAGAAATGGTCTTCAACTTTTTGTATTACATGTAATTGTTTAGAGAAATGGTCTCCAACATTTTGTGTTACATGGAATTGTTTAGAGAAATGGTTTCCAACCTTTTGTATTACATGTAATTGTTTAGAGAAATGGTCTCCAACTTTTTGTATTACATGTAATTGTTTAGAGAAATGGTCTTTAACCTTTTGTATTACATGTAATTATTTAGAGAAATAGTCTCCAACCTTTTGTATTACATGTAATTGTTTAGAGAAATGGTCTCCAACCTTTTGTATTACATGTAATTGTTTAGAGAAATGGTCTTTAACCTTTTGTATTACATGTAATTATTTAGAGAAATGGTCTGCAAGCTTTTGTATTACATGTAAATGTATGGAGAAATAGTCTCCAACCTTTTGTATTGCATGTAATTGTTTAGAGAAATGGTCTCCAACCTTTTGTATTGCATGTAATTGTTTAGAGAAATGGTCTCCAACCTTTTGTATTACATGTAATTGTTTAGAGAAATGGTCTCCAACCTTTTGTATTACATGTAGTCTAACACAGGAACTTGCTATGTTGTCAAATAAGGCAGAAATTCACTTGCAGTGGATTCCGTCTCACTGTGGCATCAAAGGCAATGAAAGCGCAGATGCTTTAGCAAAGGAAGGCAGTAACAAACCACAGACCTACCAGCCACTATCTTTTCTAGAAGTCAAAACTCTCATTAAGAGAAAATCAGATACAGATTGGAAAACAAACACTGGTTATAACTACGGAAAAGATTTTCTGAAACACTTGAACAGAACAGACCAAGTCACAGTTTTTCGCTTACGCACTGGACACTGCAGACTCAATAAACACTCACATAAATTAGGTATGAGCCAAACAGCTCTCTGCCAGTGCCTTCGTGCTGAACAGACTCCAGAACATGTCCTGCAAGACTGTCCTCTCCTGGCGGAGCTGCGGAGCAACACATGGCAACACCCAGTAGAACTGACAACTAAGCTTTAGGGAAACCTTATAGACCTTGAAAATACATCCCAGTTTATGACCCACAGTGGATTATGCGCATGACCAGAGATCGCTGAAGAAGAAGAAGAAGTATTACATGTAATAGTTTAGAGAAATTGTCTCCTACATTTTGTATTACATGTAACTGTTTAGAGAAATGGTCTCCAACCTTTTGCATTACATGCAATTGTTTAGAGAAATGGTCTCCAACCTTTTGTATTACATGCAATTGTTTAGAGAAATGGTCTCCAACCTTTTGCATTACATGTAATTGTTTAGAGAAATGGTCTCCAACCTTTTGCATTACATGCAATTGTTTAGAGAAATGGTCTCCAACCTTTTGTATTACATGCAATTGTTTAGAGAAATGGTCTCCAACCTTTTGTATTACATGTAATTGTTTAGAGAAATGGTCTCCAACTTTTGTAATACAAGTAATTGTTTAGAGAAATGGTCTCCAACTTTTGTAATACAAGTAATTGTTTAGAGAAATGGTCTCTAACTTTTGTAATACAAGTAATTGTTTAGAGAAATGGTCTCCAACTTTTGTAATACAAGTAATTGTTTAGAGAAATGGTCTCCAACCTTTGGGGAGAGAGGGGGGGGGGAGGATGGGGGGGGGGTTGCGTCCTCTTTTCAGTATATGACAAAAACGATTTAACATACATACATATACACACACACATACATACGGACGGACATACATACATACATACATACATACATACATACATACATACATACATACATACACACACACATACACACATACACACATACACACATACACACACACGCACGCGCGCACACACACACACAGACAGACAGACAGACAGGCAGGCAGACAGGCAGACAGGCACCCAGGCAGGCAGGCCGGCAGGCAGGCAGACAGACAGACAGACAGACAGACAGACATGCACGGAGACACACACATGCACACACGGACACTCCCACTTAGACAAAAATACAGACACAAACACAGACACTTACATATAAACACACACAGGGAAACACATGGCACACATATATACATTCGTGCTCACACACTGACACACATACACACACACACATACGCAAAACAACATGCAGACACATACATACAGCCACATAGACACACACGCAGTCAAACACACTCATACAAATACAGACAAACAGGCAGACAAACACATACTGACACTTACACAGGCAAACACATAGAAATACACACGCAAACACATATATTCAGCACGCACAGACATATACTCTGACATGCAGACACATACACACAACAAAGGGGCACACACAATACACACAGAGAAACACACATAGACATGCACATACAGACAGACACATGCTGACACATACACTCACACATACAGACACACACACAGAGATACATACATACAGCCTCATAGACACACCCGCAAACACACATAAACATACACAGGCAAACATACAGACAAACACATACGGTGACACACACAGACACACACGAAGATATACCCACAGTAACCTGAAATGATGGGGAAATCATCAGACTGTTATGCATTGACCCAGTCCCTACCTCTGTCTGTCTCATCTGCACCAATGATTTTATTGAAACATTTCACGGTTGTTGTCATTGATCTCAGATTGCCAACCAGGAACGTTTGGGCAGAGATGTGCCTCCAATTGCTCCAAACACTGTCGTGAAACCTGCAATATTCACAACGGGGAGTGTTCCTGCCACGCACCCTACCGCGGACCACAGTGTACAGGTAGTTGAGCCATTTCATTGTGCTAGGTTTGAACTCTCTATTTACTGCGAGCCACACGACACAGAAGCCATGTGTCACAACATTAGTACACGCAACTGACATCAGTTCCAGACTTTGTGCCTCTGTATTTTTGTTCATGAACGACTTTCGATATCCTTTGGCCCCTACATCCTTGTGTTTTATTGATGTCTATCTTTGTGGTGGTATGGGACGTCGCAGGTCGACCCAGCCTAAAATGGGTACCAGGATGGGCTGTCCTGGGAAGGTAAAGACAGCCGGCGTAATGCTGACCACATTACCCACAGAGTGCTGATGGTCTGTAAAAATATGGGACGCTCTGCCCATATGCCCGATGCGCCGAAAAGCGTGAATAGGGAACTTTACTTTTTTACTTACTGAGGATACAGTTCAATGGTTGAACCCATTGGCTTCCTTGTGTTTTAATGAAATCTATTTCGTAGAATGCGAAAATTACTCTTATTTGGAGAGATAAAAACCGCGTTAAAAATGCGAATTGTAAAATCTTTTCTTTAGGTTAGCTGCGTATCCTTTACAGAACTGCAAAACCAATTCCAGCTTTTTCTTGTTGGCCTTTTGGGATTTGCTAGGCAATGTTTACGTCCAAGAGATTTCATTGCTTAGTGAATGTCAACATCTCGATACAACTGTTGAAACTAATGAATAGTTGTCTGCTGCCAAATCGCTCGCAGTTGAGATTGAACCTGGTATCCCAGAATTATAACGCCCGTTCGCAACACCTTAACCAGTACGCCGATAAATGTTTAGTATATGACTGTGGGATCTGTAACATGAATTAGCAATCAGAGAACCGTACTGAGTCTCCAAGTGCAGATATACAGAATAAAAGGACCTACATGATGGAAAATCCAACACAGGTTTGGAAAAGACTGTCAGGAAAAAACGTTGCAGGAAGAAATGAAATAAAGAGACGTGACACATTTATACCATTTAAAAAAAAATAACACTTGTATATATAAAAAAAAAACATAATGGAACAACAGTTGAAGGCAGGCCAACAGGAGGCAGACCGCGATACATGTGGAATAATAACATCAACAGACAGGCCAACTACAGTCTGCGAAACTATACATTCAGGGTCAAGGACATAGAAGGTTTGAGATCTGATGCCAGCAAATTTCATTGTGGAGACGGCAGCAGATTGATAGAATGAATTATAGAGATGTCACAGAATCTAGCTTGGTTTGAGTATTCGTTACTTAGCTTTGCATAAAGTACTTGTCTCTCTGTTGTAGAATGTACTGGACCATCTGTGGTAGACTATACGTGTCATTCTGTTGTCGAACGTACTTTATCGTCTGATGTAGACTATACTTGTCTCTCTGTTGTAGAATGTACTGTTCCCTTGTTGTAGACTGTACTTGTCTGTCTGTTGAAGAACGTTCTGTATCGTCTGTTGTAGACTTTAGTTGTCTTTCTGTTATTAAATTACTGTTCCGTTGTTGTAGACTATACTTGTCTCTCTGTTGTAGAATGTACTGTTCCCTTGTTGTAGACTGTACTTGTCTGTCTGTTGAAGAACGTTCTGTATCGTCTGTTGTAGACTTTAGTTGTCTTTCTGTTATTGAATTACTGTTCCGTTGTTGTAGACTATACTTGCCTCTCTGTTGTAGAATTATTGTTCCCTTGTTGTAGACTATACTTGCCTCTCTGTTGTAGAATTATTGTTCCCTTGTTGTAGACTATACTTGTCTCTCTGTTGTAAAATGTACTTGTCAGAACCCTGTGGGTACAGTCACGTGGCGGGGTAGACCTAAAGGCCGTAGACCGTATTCAGCGTACATCCCAGAGTTGACACAAAGGTCAACATAGTAAACGGCGTGACTGTCAATGTATGTGCTTGGAGTGCCGATCAATAGACTTTCTGTTACTTGATTAATTCTGTTACTTGGTGACACCAAGGGGAAAGTAGCGTTCAGAAGAGACCACTTGAAGACGGCAAGTAAGAGTGAACTCTTTTCCAGGCAGCTTCCTGTCATGCTTGTTCCATGACCTTACTGAGCGGGTTGACAGATCATAAGTCACGGGGTGGGAGGCCACCAGGGATTCGACGTGTAGACTTTGATCAGATACGGTTTGTTAGCGAGACAGAGATAGAACATTAGAGTTAGGATAATACTTTAGTGACTGCATCGATTATTTACAGTGTTATGTTATAGTAGGATAGTCTGTTTGTGCAGTGTAGTTTGATGGTAAAAGGTGTTGTGTTGTTTCACAATAAGTAAGTAGTGTCCCCCTCTTTTTGATCAATTGAATCGGTTAGATGCATGTTTTGTGAGCTAATGTCTAGCCTTGTCACGCTGACCCTGCGCTCGACAGAAGCTCTGACATCTTGGTGAGTTCCGGTGACAAGGTACAAGAGCGTGCCCCGCAGAGGTGTGGTTTGCGCACCTGGGATTGCCTGTGGTAACGGATTGGAGAGCGTAGTGATTGTAAAGCTGGCTCGGCCAGGGTTGCAGGTAACAGGTGGCCATAAAGTCAACTGTCCGTTGTAATATCTGTACTTACATTAAAGATTGTCATGTGTGCTCTGTGTGCGTTCGGGTTCAGTGTGTGTCAGGTTTACTTTGCCTTTCAGAGGCCCACTCACGAGCCATGGACAATCAAGGTCACCCACAGGTCTGTGACAGTATTGTTTCACTGTGGTAGACTATACTTGTCCCTCTGTTGTAGAACATACTGGTCCCTGTGTGGTAGACTATGCTTGCCTCTCTGTTGTAGAACATACTGGTCCCTGTGTGGTAGACTATGCTTGCCTCTCTGTTGTAGAACATACTGGTCCCTGTGTGGTAGACTATGCTTGCCTCTCTGTTGTAGAACATACTGGTCCCTGTGTGGTAGACTATGCTTGCCTCTCTGTTGTAGAACATACTGGTCCCTGTGTGGTAGACTATACTTGCCTCTCTGTTGTAGAATGCCCGCCAGGAACGTTCGGACCCAACTGTACAGACGTGTGCCCAACATCGTGCAAAAATCACAAGTGTCACCAGGTCTCTGGCATGTGTCTTTCCTGTACTGGTGGTCGTTTCGGGCCCTTCTGTCAAGGTTGAGTATATTTCTGGTTTTGTTCCCTTATTTTATGTACTTATTTTTGAAAATGTTTTCCTTTCCCTCCTGATTACTTTGTTTGTAAGATTGTTTCTTTCTTTTTTTCCTCTCTTTATTACTTGCATTCTGTCTTTCTTTCGTTCTTTCTTTCTTTTTCTTTCTTTCTTTCGTTCTTTCTTTCTTTTTCTTTCTTTCTTTCTTTCGTTCTTTCTTTCTTTCTTTCTTTCTTTCTTTCTTTCTTTCTTTCTTTCTTTCTTTCTTTCTTTCTTTCTTTCTTTCTTTCTTTCTTTCTTTCGTTCTTTCTTTCTTTCTTTCTTTCTTTCTTTCTTTCTTTCTTTCTTTCTTTCTTTCTTTCTTTCTTTCTTTCTTTCTTTCTTTCTTTCTTTCTTTCTTTCTTTCTTTCTTTCGTTCGTTCGTTCGTTCGTTCGTTCGTTCGTTCGTTCGTTCTTTCTTTCTTTCTTTCTTTCTTTCTTTCTTTCTTTCTTTCTTTCTTTCTTTCTTTCTTTCTTTCTTTCTTTCTTTCTTTCTTTCTTTTTTTTCTTTTTCTTTTTTTCTCTTCTTCATCTTCTTCCTTTTCTTCTTCTTTTTTTTCTTTTTCTTCCTCGTCCTCTCCTTCTTTTTCCCCTTACATTCCTTAGATTATGTGTCCATCTTGAATTGTGTTCACCGTTGAGACTCAGAAGAACGTCTGTCCACGCCTGGAAGCTTTATTCCCTTCAGATTGAGGTAATCCATTTAAGCTCAGCATCGTTGCACCACTCCCAAAGAACTTTGACCCAAAGAACCTTGACCCAAAGAACCTTGACCACCTGTCATGAATCACTTTACTGCCAGATGGCGTAGCACCAGTCAGTATGTGCGTCTATTTCTTTTCCAACACACTAGCATGCCCTTGTGAAAATATCCAAATGATGCTAACTACGCGGGATTTCTAAAGTTATGCTTGCCACTCTGCATGAAGCAAACCTGCTTCCAGCATGCTTGGTGAGTCAGCTACAATAAAAACATGAATGTACGGCTGTTTTTTTTTTTCCAACCCTGGGAATATTTGGTTCGTCGCCTCTTAATTGCATAATTGTTCGTTCATTAGTATAATTTCAATTAGACACGTTCAACATCTGACCATAAGATTATTGAAAGATTATTTTCTATGGATGTTGTATTTAATAATAAAAAGAATTATTGCTGGAGCTACGGAGTGAGTACTCTCTGCTCGATACCATCTTTAGATGACAACGGAGAGAGCTGAACGAGGAGAAAACAAGGAAATGGAGAGAGCAAAAGATATATCAATAGGAAAGCCGGAGCCCAGAGAGTCGGGCAAAAAACGGAGCGCTTGGATTAAAGCATATTAGAGTGGGTTCCTGGAACTGTCATAGTGCCTGGCAGAGAGGACCTGTACTAGAGAGACTGATTGATGACTTTGATATCATCATGCTGCAGCAATTAAACATAGATAGATATGAATGTCCTCGATACAGTAGTTATATAAATTCCACCAGACATGAAAGACATGGACAATGTCTGCTGGTGAAAAATAGGTTGAAGCAAGTAGTTCTTGACCTGGACCAGTAGAATCGTAGTACACTAAAGGTTCAGGGTATACAGATAGATAATGGGAGAACAACATAGAATATAGTAAATGTTTACGCTGCTGTTGAATCTCCTGTCACAAAGCAACATTGGGATTGGATTAAAGAGTTGGAGGGAATCCCTGGTAATAGGCTTCTCATCTGTGGGAAACAGAGCATGGGTCAGTAGTGGGGAAAATGGCAAGGAAATGCTTTAGAAGAGGCTGCTATAGTGAATACAGACGTAGTTGTGTTTAAACAACGGTAGGCCAACTAGAATGGCAATGAGACCTGGTGACGCAGACCAGTGTTGTCACCTTGGATTTTTTAAATCCAGATTTAGATGTTTTCCCTTGCATTTAAATGGTGTTTTTGACGTTTAGATGGTAGACGTTTTTCTATATGTTCTTCATTTAGAGTTAGATATTTTATAGATTTTTTTCTTTCAGTGTCAGTGTCAATTACTGTGTAAAATATTTACTACAATATTTTTGTTTTTGTCTCGCACGTATATTGTGAAAATTGTGATTACTCAAACTTTGAACTCTCACTGGGGTCAACGCTCAAATATCTGGCAGCCCCGCTACTGATTAAAAGCGCGCCTAAATCATACTAACTTTGTTTCAACCGTATCCTCACTGTGCTGCCTTTGTGTTTCTTTTTCATGTGATTTAAAAAAAAATTGCTCACCTTCATATGTGGTTTTCACTTTAAAAAAAAACTTGTAACGTGCCACAAGTAAAGTATGAGTTAAAAAATTGGAAAGAGTGGCTGCATGATGACACAATTAAAGGCTGGGTGGCGGCAGTTCTTGGGGATGTGACCGAGGCTCATTGTAAGAACTGCAAGTGTGATATTAAAGCAAAAATACCAGACTTCAAGAGTCAAGCAGATACTAAAAAGCATAAAACTGCAGTTCCATTCAAAGATATTACACCGCTGACATGTTTTCAGAACTACACTGATATATGAATCATCAAAAGTTCAAGGATCTGTCGCAATGTTTTTAAGTTGTCATTGTGCAATTTCGAACTGTGACCATTTGTTTTATTTGTTTAAAACACTATTTTTGACAGTAAAGTTATGGATGATGTGAAAATGCATCGCAGCAAGTGTACACATATTATAAGAAATACTACCTGTACCTGGTACCCACTCAAGGCTGGGTCGACGTTGGAGCTGAGGTTATTTTTGAAAACAGTCTGGCTCAAAAATAACCTTGGCTCCCAGGTCGACTCAGCCTTGAGTGGGTACTGGGTGCAGTCCCGGTAAAGTAAAGGTGGCCGGCGTGATGCTGACCACATCACCCATCTTGTGCCGACTGGTCTATAAAAATATAGGTCTAGCCCTATATGCCATATACGCCTAAAGACGTGGAAAAAGGTCCTTTACTTTACTTTACTAATTCTCTTGTCTGGCCGGTTCGCATTCGGGATGAAAGCAAGTTATGAGCCTCAGCGGAGCACCGCGTCGCACTACGGCCTTAGTTGAGGCTTGTGGCCTTCTGAAAACCACTGACTGGCAGGGAAAAGGGAAAACAAAAAAACTACATTGTGACTGAGCGACACATTCGCTTGTGTATCATCTGCAGATTGTCCAAATGGCTTGTACGGACGAGGATGTTACCGGACCTGCTCGGTGTATTGCTTGAAAAGGACTTGTGAATCAACAAGCGGAAATTGTCCCGTGTGTACAGATGGGTATACTGGCCCACAGTGTATTGGTACTTGTCTGTTTGTGTGAACGTGGTCCACATTGTATTGGTACTTGTCAGTCTGTATGTGTGAATGCGGTCCACATTGTATTGGTACTTGTCAGTCTGTTTGTGTGAACGTGGTCCACAGTGTATTGGTACTTGTCAGTCTGTTTGTGTGAATGCGGTCCACAGTGTATTGGTACTTGTCAGTCTGTATGTGTGAATGCGGTCCACATTGTATTGGTACTTGTCAGTCTGTTTGTGTGAACGTGGTCCACAGTGTATTGGTACTTGTCAGTCTGTATGTGTGAATGCGGTCCACATTGTATTGGTACTTGTCAGTCTGTTTGTGTGAACGCAGTCCACAGTGTATTGGTACTTGTCTGTCTGTTTGTGTGAACGCGGTCCACAGTGTATTGGTACTTGTCTCTGTGTCCGGTTTACTTGTGTGTGTGGGCCATACAGCGGCTTGTAATATCTTCTTTTTCTATTTGTTGTTCCTCTTTTGCCACTTGGGCTGTCGAGTGAGATATAAGGTTCTGCTTCCTGTTAGTCAGGCCACCTTGCCCGTAGACACACTATTCTGTTGAAGAGTTTCGCCTGAGAATAATTCCAACAGACCCGCAAAGTGGACTTTGAAGATAGAACATAGATTCTTGCACCCCGAGGGGTTCACGTCACAGGATAAGATTCAGATGAGAAGCTTGTCCTGGATGATTTTGTCCGGGATAGTCGAGTGTACGGGGACATGAGCATGTTGATAGATTAGCTGCTGCCGTTTATCACGCCGGGAGAAACTTTATGAAGAAGCAAATGTGATGAAGGCTCTCTGGGAACAAGTGAACGTGCAGTAGGCAAGACAGAGCATGTAGATCTGGAGATACTGGTTCAACTCAGAGTGGCAAAGGATCTGGACTATTTCCTAGCTACACACACACACACACACACACACACACACACACACACACACACACACACACACACACACACACACACACACACACACACACACACACACACACACACACACACACACACACACACACACACACACACACACACACACACACACACACACACACACACACACACACACACACACACACACACACACACACACACACACACACACACACACACACACACACACACACACACACACACACACACACACACACACACACACACACACACACACACACACACACACACACACACACACACACACACACACACACACACACACACACACACACACACACACACACACACACACACACACACACACACACACACACACACACACACACACACACACACACACACACACACACACACACACACACACACACACACACACACACACACACACACACACACACACACACACACACACACACACACACACACACAATATCACTTTTTTTCCTTTCTCAAAGCAGCCGATTTGATGCCTAGCCAAAAGATTAGCGGGACACGTGGGAACAGAAAAATAAATATCCCGGGAAAAGCCAGGGGCCGTCACTCGAAAATCAAACAGTGTAGGCAGTAAAGCTCCCAAGGATTTAGATGAAGCTGTAATGGCAGTTTAGTCCACTAGGTTCAAGAGCTTCCAAAATGTATAAAAAGAGATTTTAAAGAAGCTTCCGAACTCTTGTCACTGGAGTGGGTAGATTTAATGGCTGTCACCTCTATGTCCTGAACACACTGGTGGTCCTGGGGATTGAAATGCAATGGTACTGGTTTCAGAGCGCCCTTCTGCACGTCCAAAAGATGTTGTCTGAACCTGTTCGCCAGTCGTAACATCATCCAAGGGCGAGCATGAATCGGTGGCAACAACATCCTAGGACGAGCACTAATCAGTGGCAACAACATCCTAGGACGAGTATGAATCGATGGCAACAACATCAGAGGACGAGCATGAATCGATGGCAACAACATCCTAGGCTAAGATCTCGATAAAATCAACAAGTAAAAATGTGAAACATGGGAACTGCCATTTTTTTTTTTAAATGCAAAAGCTATGCAGGTTATGATTTTATATTTGCCCCACCTTACTCGAGATTCGAACCTTCGTCTCCCCTATAAGAGCCAAGCGTTCCTAATGGTTTAGCAAGCTAACCCCGCCTTACTCGAGATTCGAACCTTCGTCTCCCCTATAAGAGCCAAGCGTTCCTAATGGTTCGGCAAGCCAGCCAACCCTCCATTAAAAGAAAAAAATGGGTAATGGTGCCGATTAGCCACATTACACATTTTCTGGGGTAGAAAAGATCACCCGCCTAGCGAACGATTGTCTGAGGGAGGGCAATCTCACGGGGCCTGAGAATCCGTGATCTAGGGCTCATGTGTAAGAGAGGTCATTGAAAACAGATGTGGTTTGTGTTCACAGATGCCCCAGAGATGAGCTGGTGGTGGATAGTCCTGCCTGTCGTGGCAGTGATCATCCTGGTGTGCTGCTGCTGCCTCTTCTGTGGGTTCTGGGTGAGGCGTAGGTTAGCTCAGCGCAGGCCAGGTAGCAAGTCGGCCGGGCTTTCGTCTTTGACATCCGCTTCTCTTGGTGCCAGCGATATCATCAACAGAGAAGATCAATTAAAGTAGGTATTCTCGCTACTTTATAACTTCAATAAATGTGTTTTGAGGTCTTTGTGAAATGGTCGTTTGACCTAAAAATAAAAATTTATAAAAAAAAGTCGTGACCCACAGTTTGGGAACCGCTGCTGTAACTGGTTTTCGGCCGATGCCAGGTCTCGAAGGCTACCCAAGCATCTATTATACCCTCTTCTATTCTCTTTGTTTGGCCTCTCCTCTCCGTGGTCCACTGGTGCTGCGTTGACTAAGAAACTACAAGAAAAAAACGTCTGCATGATGTTTGGCGTCTTCTCTCCGTGGTCCACTGGTGCTGCGTTGACTTAGAAACTACAAGAAAAAAGCGTCTGCATGATGTTTGGCCTCTCCTCTCCGTGGTCCACTGGTGCTGCGTTGACCTAGAAACTACAAGAAAAAAGCGTCTGCATGATGTTTGGCCTCTCCTCTCCGTGGTCCACTGGTGCTGCGTTGACCTGGAAACTACAAGAAAAAAGCGTCTGCATGATGTTTGGCCTCTCCTCTCCGTGGTCCACTGGTGCTGCGTTGACCTAGAAACTACAAGAAAAAAGCGTCTGCATGATGCTTGGCCTCTCCTCTCCGTGGTCCACTGGTGCTGCGTTGACCTAGAAACTACCAGAAAAAAAGCGTCTGCATGATGTTTGGCCTCTCCTCTCCGTGGTCCACTGGTTCTGCGTTGACCTAGAAACTACCAGAAAAAAGCGTCTGCATGATGTTTGGCCTCTCCTCTCCGTGGTCCACTGGTGCTGCGTTGACCTAGAAACTACCAGAAAAAAGCGTCTGCATGATGTTTGGCCTCTCCTCTCCGTGGTCCACTGGTGCTGCGTTGACTTAGAAACTACCAGAAAAAAAGCGTCTGCATGATGTTTGGCCTCTCCTCTCCGTGGTCCACTGGTGCTGCGTTGACTTAGAAACTACCAGAAAAAAGCGTCTGCATGATGTTTGGCCTCTCCTCTCCGTGGTCCACTGGTGCTGCGTTGACTTAGAAACTACCAGAAAAAAGCGTCTGCATGATGTTTGGCCTCTCCTCTCCGTGGTCCACTGGTGCTGCGTTGACCTAGAAACTACTAGAAAAAAGCGTCTGCATGATGTTTGGCCTCTCCTCTCCGTGGTCCACTGGTGCTGCGTTGACCTAGAAACTACTAGAAAAAAGCGTCTGCATGATGTTTGGCCTCTCCTCTCCGTGGTCCACTGGTGCTGCGTTGACCTAGAAACTACTAGAAAAAAGCGTCTGCATGATGTTTGGCCTCTCCTCTCCGTGGTCCACTGGTGCTGCGTTGACCTAGAAACTACTAGAAAAAAAAGCGTCTGCATGATGTTTGGCCTCTCCTCTCCGTGGTCCACTGGTGCTGCGTTGACTTAGAAATACCAGAAAAAAAAATGAAAATGATAGACATTGTGGTGTTAGAAAGTGGAAGAATGGGCCTCAGTTTGAATAATGGGAAGACAGAAGTAATGGTGGTATCAAAGAAACAAATTATTCCTAAATGTGTAATAAAAGTCAATGGTGTTATTTTAAGACAAGTACAGAAATTTAAGTATCTGGGCACATGGATAACATCAGATGGAAGATGCATAACTGAAATAAGAAACAGAATTGGACAGGCAAAAACTGCATTTTATAAAATGAAAAACATCTTGTGCAATATATCCTTGTCATTGAGAGTTAGAAAAAGAATTCTTGCTTGCTACATACATCCAGTTTTAACACATGGATGTGAATCCTGCACAATCGGTAGGCAGGCCAAACAATTTTTGGAGGCCTCAGAGATGTGGTTTTACAGAAAAATGCTTATAATCCCTTGGACAGCCAAAAAACAGCAACCAAGAGGTTTTAAAAGAGACGGGAGCCCGAAGACAACTTATCACTGACATCAGAAGGAGACACTCATCATTTTTCGGCCATGTTATGAGAAGAGGGAAAATAGAACATGTTGTGACCACTGGAAAGATCTGTGGAAGGAGGGATAGAGGAAGACAACGAGAGAAGATGCTTGACGGTCTTGTTGCATGGCATGGAGGTGTGTCGGCACACGAACTGATACATGCTGCAGGAGATCGCGGATTATGGAGAGGCATGATCGCCCACGCCAGTCGGCAAGGCACCTGATGATGATGATGTCCTGGTGGGGTAGAAAGTCAGTCAGACAGTCATAAATTTCACATGGTTTTACAAATGTTGATAAATACACTTAATCCTAGCTTTTAACGGACGTTGGCGTACGGTGAGCGAGATCCCCTGCTTGAGTGTGTGGCTTAGGATAAGTTTTCTGATTTGTTCATAAAGACTTTGGTCTAATGAATCAATCATTGCATAACGTGCGGTCTGCACAGTGAAGGTTAAAACAGAGACCGTCTCTTGTCTTGGTAGTACACTCTCTCAGACTGCTATTTATTCATCTCTTGATTTCCTCTCTTTGGCATTATTGTCTTCATCTGTTTTTTCTTGCCTTGAATATTTCCTCTAGTATATTTTTTTGAACCCCCCCCCCCCCCCCCCGCCTTTCTGCCCCCTTTTTGTTATTTGACTTTTAATGAGCATGAAATACTTCAATTGTCCCATTTTTATTTGTGTCAGCAACTTTTTGTTTTTAATTCCAAATCTGTCCCCAATCTATACATTTGACTGTTTTTGTTTTCATTAGTACGACGTATTCTTTTGTATTTTGTGGAGTTTTTAATCTGGTCAGACTCCAGCATTTTCCACAGTGCGACTCTCTTACCTCTTTGTTAAATCCACTAAAATGGATGTGCATCCATCTTCTGTAGGGAATGAACCCCGGCACTCGAGGATCACGAAATTGTTAACCGCGTGCACTTACCTCTAAGCCACAGATAAAGACAACCCAACGTTTCCATGGAAACGTTTTGTTGTATCCGTCGGTCCACGAGGATAGGGCGGGACACGATCAGAGCACTGGCCACATCTGTGGTTCTAGTGATCGTCAGGGAAGGAATAACTATTACCCCGAACCCTTTACGACAGGGCAATTGGTAAATGATGATGATGATATAATTGAAGAGGCGTAGTCACCAACATATGACTAGAATGATTGATTTGATTTGATTCAAGAACCGACATAACAGCACTCGGGCATTCACATAAGCGCTCGGCCCTCCCCCCCCCCTTTTTTTTCCAAGCATCATTCTCACCAGACGGGTGATCCATCTGCTCCCCCGAACTGTACATGCTCTCCTACAAGGCACTAACAACGTCTGCCTTATCATGCATCAGTATTCCACCAAGTTGTTCTGAGTCAGCCAGTCTGTTCGCCTGTTCATTTCCCAACACACTGGCGCATTCTGGAGAAAAAAGTCCAGGCAATACGCCTCACCCGTGTCCTCCAAAGTGAAGCATGCCACTCTGCACGAAAAATGCATTTCCTAATCTTCCTCAGCATGCTTTCTGAGTCAGTGACAATCAAGATGTGTGTGTGTGTGTGTCGTGTTCTCTAACCAGCGGAAAGCTGCAGTGACCGCCTCCACCTCCATTCTTGAGCTGGATGTTGCAGTATCATATGCCAGACTCTCCTGCACCAAACGTTGACCATTAACTTTTGCTAAAAAATCCCAAGCACTTCTTTTGCCTCTTGACACTGAACTGTCTATGTAAATGATCAAGTCCTCTAAGCGAGCATTATCTTGAATTAATTGCTAAATTTCCATCTCCGTGGCACATGTTGGCCAGTCTCTGCATTCCCGGCTCAGTGTGATTATGACCCTACACAAGTCTAACTGTTCGGATGGCACTTTGACCCACTGCTCTCCTCATCTAATTGTCGTAAGGATAGAAACCTGTCAGGGAACAACTAGAAAAAAATACAGCTAAATAAGAGATTCAAATGGTTCGGTTATCTAGTCAGAATGGAACATCAGCAGCCCAACGGCGTTATCGTACTATACGAGAATCATCAGCCAACAGCTAGATCGTACAATACGAGAATCATCAGCCAATAACTAGATGGTACTATATGAGAATCTTCAACCAATAGAAAGATCGTAGTATACGAGAATCATCAGCCAACAGCTAGATCGTACTATACGAGAATCATCAGCCAATAACTAGATCGTACTATATGAGAATCATCAGCTAATAGAAAGATCGTAATATACGAGAATCATCAGCCAATAGAAAGACAATGCTATACGAGAATCATGAGCCAACAGCTATAACGTACTACATGAGAATTATCAGCCAATAGACAGATCGTACTACATGAGAATTATACGCCAATAGAAAGATAGTACTATATGAGAATTATCAGATAATAGAAAGATCGTACTATATAAGAATTATCAGCCATTAGAAAGATCGTACTATATAAGAATTATCAGCCAATAGAAAGATCGTACTACATGAGAATTATCAGCCAATACAAAGATCGTGGTATATGAAAATTATCAGCCATTAGAAAAATCGCACTATAGGAGAATTATCAGCCAATAGAAAGATCGCACTATATGAGAATTATCAGCCAATAGTAAGATCGTACTATATGACTATCATAAGCCAATAAAAAGATCTTACTATATGTGAATCATCAGCCAACAGTTGGATCGTACTATATGAGAATCATCAGCCAATAGCTAGATCGTACTATATTAGAATCATCAGCCAAAAGCTAGATCGTGCTATATGAGAATCTTCAGCCAACAACTAGATCGTACTATATGATAATCATCAGCTAACAACTAGATCGTACTATATGAGAATCTTCAGCCAACAGCTATATCGTACTATATGAGAATCTTCAGCCAACAACTAGATCGTACTATATGAGAATCTTCAGCCAACAACTGGATCGTACTATATGAGAATCATCAGCCAACTAGATCGTACTATATGAGAATCATCAGCCAACAGCTATATCGTACTATATGAGAATCTTCAGCCAACAACTAGATCGTACTATATGAGAATCTTCAGCCAACAACTGGATCGTACTATATGAGAATCTTCAGCCAACAACTAGATCGTACTATATGAGAATCTTCAGCCAACAACTAGATCGTACTATATGAGAATCATCAGCCAACTAGATCGTACTATATGAGAATCATCAGCCAACAGCTATATCGTACTATATGAGAATCTTCAGCCAACAACTAGATCGTACTATATGAGAATCTTCAGCCAATAACTAGATCGTACTATATGAGAATCATCAGCCAACAACTAGATTGTACTATATGAGAATCATCAGCCAACAACTAGATCGTACTTTATGAGAATTTTCAGCCAACAACTAGATCGTACTATATGAGAATCATCAGCCAACAACTAGATCGTGCTATATGAGAATCATCAGCCAACAACTAGATCGTACTATATGAGAATCATCAGCCAACAGCTAGATCGTACTATATGAGAATCTTCAGCCAACATCTAGATCGTACTATATGAGAATCTTCAGCCAACAACTAGATCGTACTATATGAGAATCTTCAGCCAATAACTAGATCGTACTATATGAGAATCATCAGCCAACAACTAGATTGTACTATATGAGAATCATCAGCCAACAACTAGATCGTACTATATGAGAATCATTAGCCAACTGAATCGTACTATATGATTATCATCAGCCAACAACTAGATCGTACTATATGATAATCATCAGCCAACAACTAGATCGTACTATATGAGAATCATCAGCCAATAGCTAGATCGTACTATATGAGAATCATCAGCCAACAGATAGATTGTACTACATGAGAATTATTAGCCAACAACTAGATCGTACTACATGAGAATTATTAGCCAACAACTAGATCGTACCATATTAGAATCATCAGCTAACAATTAGTTCGTACTATATGAGAACATATGAGGCCGACAAAGAAAGAGAGTGGTTTGGAAGGGGGGTGGTGTTGGGTAAAAGAGGCATTTAAATTTCTATCCACTGTCGTCCTAATCAGCCCCTGCCTCTGCTGCTAGGGACCTCTGCCTTTATTACTGCTTTCCTCGGACCATTACATCGGCCAAAGTTTTTCAGTTTTTGAGAAGCGATACTTACTTTTGGCCTTTGTAATTGTTAAGTTCATATTCCTATGAGTGTCTGCATTCAGTATTTAAATGAGCAGGTGGGCACACCTACACAGTTGAGCGTTTTAAACTGAAACACACAAATTCCATTGTCAGTATGTTCTCTATATGTTTTACCACGGGACCCGTATGCTAACCCTTTGTTTCATAACATGTGACTGCCAATAGTGTTGCTGTTGTTTTAAAACATGTGACTGTCAGTACGTGTTGCCGTTATTTTATAACATGTGACTGTCAGTACGTGTTGCCGTTGTTTCATAACATGTGACTGTCAGTACGTGTTGCCGTTGTTTCATAATATGTGACTGCCAATAGTGTTGCCGTTGTTTCATAACATGTGACTGTCAGTACGTGTTGCTGTTGTTTCATAACATGTCACTGTCAGTGCGTGTTGCTGTTGTTTCAAACATGTCACTGTCAGTACTTGTTGCCGTTGTTTCATAACATGTGACTGTCAGTACGTGTTGCTGTTGTTTCATAACATGTGACTGTAAGTACGTGTTGCCATTGTTTCATAACATGTGACTGCCAATACGTGTTGCCGTTGTTTCATAACATGTGACTGTCAGTACGTGTTGCTGTTGTTTCATAACATGTGACTGTCAGTACGTGTTGCTGTTGTTTCATAACATGTCACTGTCAGTACGTGTTGCTGTTGTTTCATAACATGTCACTGTCAGTACGTGTTGCCGTTGTTTCATAACATGTGACTGTCAGTACGTGTTGCTCTTGTTTCATAACATGTGACTGTCAGTACGTGTTGCTGTTGTTTCATAACATGTCACTGTCAGTACGTGTTGCTGTTGTTTCATTACATGTGACTGTCAGTACGTGTTGCCGTTGTTTCATAACATGTGACTGCCAATACGTGTTGCCATTGTTTCATAACATGTGACTGTCAGTGCGTGTTGTCGTTGTTTCATAACATGTGACTGCCAATACGTGTTGCTGTTGTTTCATAACATGTGACTGTCAGTACGTGTTGCTGTTGTTTCATAACATGTGACTGTCAGTACGTGTTGCTGTTGTTTCATAATATGTGACTGCCAATAGTGTTGCCGTTGTTTCATAACATGTGACTGTCAGTACGTGTTGCTGTTGTTTCATAACATGTCACTGTCAGTGCGTGTTGCTGTTGTTTCAAACATGTCACTGTCAGTACTTGTTGCCGTTGTTTCATAACATGTGACTGTCAGTACGTGTTGCTGTTGTTTCATAACATGTGACTGTAAGTACGTGTTGCCATTGTTTCATAACATGTGACTGCCAATACGTGTTGCCGTTGTTTCATAACATGTGACTGTCAGTACGTGTTGCTGTTGTTTCATAACATGTGATTGTCAGTACGTGTTGCTGTTGTTTCATAACATGTCACTGTCAGTACGTGTTGCTGTTGTTTCATAACATGTCACTGTCAGTACGTGTTGCCGTTGTTTCATAACATGTGACTGTCAGTACGTGTTGCTCTTGTTTCATAACATGTGACTGTCAGTACGTGTTGCTGTTGTTTCATAACATGTCACTGTCAGTACGTGTAGCTGTTGTTTCATTACATGTGACTGTCAGTACGTGTTGCCGTTGTTTCATAACATGTGACTGCCAATACGTGTTGCCATTGTTTCATAACATGTGACTGTCAGTACGTGTTGTCGTTGTTTCATAACATGTGACTGCCAATACGTGTTGCTGTTGTTTCATAACATGTGACTGTCAGTACGTGTTGCTGTTGTTTCATAACATGTGACTGTCAGTACGTGTTGCTGTTGTTTCATAGCATGTGACTGTCAGTACGTGTTGCTGTTGTTTCATAACATGTGACTGTCAGTACGTGTTGCTGTTGTTTCATAGCATGTGACTGTCACTACGTGTTGCTGTTGTTTCATAACATGTGACTGTCAGTACGTGTTGCTGTTGTTTCATAGCATGTGACTGTCAGTACGTGTTGCTGTTGTTTCATAACATGTGACTGTCAGTACGTGTTGCTGTTGTTTCATAGCATGTGACTGTCACTACGTGTTGCTGTTGTTTCATAGCATGTGACTGTCAGTACGTGTTGCTGTTGTTTCATAATATGTGACTGTCAGTACGTGTTGCTGTTGTTTCATAATATGTGACTGTCAGTACGTGTTGCTGTTGTTTCATAACATGTGACTGCCGATACGTGTTGCCGTTGTTTCATAACATGTGACTGTCAGTACGTGTTGCCGTTGTTTCATAACATGTGACTGCCGATACGTGTTGCCATTGTTTCATAACATGTGACTGCCGATACGTGTTGCTGTTGTTTCATAACATGTGACTGCCGATACGTGTTGCTGTTGTTTCATAACATGTGACTGCCGATACGTGTTGCCATTGTTTCATAACATGTGTGACTGCCAATACCTGTTGCTGTTGTTTCATAACATTAATCTTTCACATAGCAATAGGTTATGTATGTGTCTGTGTGTGTGTAGGTGTATTTTAAAGCTGTGAAAATCATAATTGCGAGCCAAGTTTGGCATTTTCTACATTCCCTACCAGTTCGCTGGCTACGAAGACAGACTCAAGGAGAAGTGGTGAATCCAGTTCAGACAAATCTGAAGGTGACGTCAGCGAAGAATCTATTTCCCTGCCCGAAAATGATGTGGTCTAGGCTAATTGATGAATGAAACTGACGGTGAAGTCAACATGCAGATTCTGGTGATGATCGGATCGATACACGGGTCCAGCAGAGCTTACTGTGAGCCCACCAGGACAACAATGGACACAAAGTCCTGCAGTCAGAATTTCTGCGTGCATGGACTCCTGACATAGTAAACGTTATAAAGATTTAGAAGGAATGAGGTTTAGACCTTCTATTTCTCAAGCAATTTGAGCCCTAGGCATTACTGTAGAAATCACCCGTGTCCACCATTTCTCTGGCTGGCCTTTTCTTTCCAGTTCGTGACGCCATGTGTATGTGGTCACAGGTTCATTGTCATTGAAATCCATTTGAGCTCAAGGCTTGGATATAGGCTTTCTGGCAATATAAAGTTTTACAAATATGGAAGTGGTCGACGCCGTGCTTTAAATCCCCAGCTTCGAAATCCAGGTGATGGTGTGTTCAAAGCTTTTTATAACATAGCCAGGCCCAGCTAAGTGTGACTGACTTGTGAGATCTAGAAAGATAAATAGCACATAAAAAAAAGCAATTGTCAAATGTCGTATACTCTGTCGAAATCTACCCGACAAACGTATGTTTTCGGTTAAGCAACCGTTTATTTGTATAGTCGTACAGGTAGGCGCTTAATTTGCTAACATAGCGCCATATATCACCATAACCACAGTACCTGTTGCCGAAGCCATAGCCCCAGTTCCCGTTACAGCAACCATAACCCCAGTACCTGTTGCAGTACCTGTTGTAATCACCATAATCTCAGTACTTGTTGCAGTCACTATAACCCCAGTACCTATTGCAGTCAACATAACACAGTACCTTCCGCAATCACCATAACCTCAGTACTTGTTGCAATCACCATAACCCCATTACCTGTTGTAATCACCATAACCTCAGTACTTGTAATCACCATAACCTCAGTACCTGTTGTGATCACCATAACCCCATTACCTGTTAAAATCACAATAACCTCAGTACTTGTTGTAATCACCATAACCTCAGTACTTGTTGTAATCACCATAAACTCAGTACCTGTTGCAATCACCGTAACCTCAGTACCTGTTGTAATCACCATAACCTCAGTACCTGTTGTAATCACCATAACCTCAGTACTTGTTGTAATCACCATAACCTCAGTACCTGTTGTAATCACCATAACCTCAGTACTTGTTGTAATCACCATAACCTCAGTACCTGTTGTAATCACCGTAACCCCAGTACTTGTTGTAATCACCATAACCTCAGTACTTGTTGTAATCACCATAACCTCAGTACCTGTTGTAATCACCATAACCTCAGTACTTGTTGTAATCACCGTAACCTCAGTACCTGTTGTAATCACCATAACCTCAGTATTTGTTGTAATCACCGTAACCTCAGTACTTGTTGTAATCACCATAACCTCAGTACCTGTTGTAATCACCATAACCTCAGTACTTGTTGTAATCACCATAACCCCTGTACTTGTTGTAATCACCATAACCCCAGTACTTGTTGTAATCACCATAACCTTAGTACATGTTGTAATCACCATAACCCCAGTACCTGTTGTTATCACCATAACCCCAGTACCTGTTGTAATCACCATAACCCCAGTACTTGTTGCAATCACCATAACCCTATTACTTGTTGCAATCACCATAACCCCAGTACTTGTTGCAATCACCATAACCCCAGTACTTGTTGTAATCACCATAACCCCAGTACTTGTTGTAATCACCATAACCTCAGTACTTGTTGTAATCACCATAACCTCAGTACTTGTTGTAATCACCATAACCCCAGTACTTGTTGTAATCACCATAACCCTAGTACTTGTTGTAATCACCATAACCCCAGTACCTGTTGCAATCACCATAACCCCAGTACCTGTTGTAATCACCATAACCCCAGTACCTGTTGTAATCACTATAACCCCAGTACTTGTTGTAATCACCATAACCCCAGTACTTGTTGCAATCACCATAACCCCAGTATCTGTTGTAATCACCATAACCCCAGTACTTGTTGCAATCACCATAACCCTATTACTTGTTGTAATCACCATAACCTTAGTACCTGTTGCAATCACCATAACCCTATTACTTGTTGTAATTACCATAACCCCAGTACCTGTTATAATCAGAATAACCTCAGTACTTGTTGTAATCACCATAACCCCAGTACTTGTTGAAATCACCATAACCTTAGTACCTGTTGCAATCACCATAACCCCCAGTACTTGTTGAAATCACCATAACCTTAGTACATGTTGCAATCACCATAACCCAGTACTTGTTGTAATTACCATAACCTCACTACCTGTTGCAATCACCATAACCTCAGTATCTGTTGTAATCACCATAACCCCAGTACTTGTTGTAATTACCGTAACCTCAGTACCTGCTGCAATCACCATAACCCTGCGCCTATGACCCGTGTTGCCCCCCCCCACCCCTCGAGATTATCTAGGAGGTAGATGGACCGAAACCATTGTTCATATTGAAGCCCCTACTGAGCATCGGTAGGCTCCTTCTGTTGATGCTCCTGTTCTGTTCTACTTCTTCTCTGCTGAAACATACGATGTCGTGCCGACAGCTTGACAATAACAAGCAATTACAAAATTGAAATGTCTCCGGAAATATGGATACATAGAGAAAATAGGTCGTGTCTGACGGAAAACAAACAATCAATTACACGGGATCCGGAAAGACTGGAAAAAAACAAAACATGTTGCTGTCGTATATAAAATCAAGGCAAGCCAAATTTGTCAGCTACATTCAATGAAAAAAACATTTGTATAGTCTTTGATATTAACATATAAAACATGCCTATGCAATCATACTGGAGCAACAAGTGAGCAAGAGTCAGGTAACGATACAAGTGGGAGGATAGCATCAGGAGGTGGACAAACACCATGTGCAGTAATGGTAATGAGAGTCTTCGGAGATTCTTTCCAGCCTACCCTCACTGTTGACTGACTAGCGAACTTTAGGTAACCTCCAGTAGAGACTGGGTACTTGTGTCTCACATTATGTGACATTTGCTGCTCAAATTAACATTTATTTGTCAAACAAAATTCTATGACTTTTGTTTTCTCTACCATATGTCTTATTCTTGTTTGAGTCTTGATATTTTATTTAGTTCGTCTTTCTGTCTGTCTTTTGTAAATGCGTCTGTATATGTTTGTGTGTGAGTTATGTGTATGTATGTGCATGTATGAGACTTTGTGTATATGTATTAGGAAGTATATGAAAGTGGGTAAGTCTCTTATGTGGGTATGAATGTATGTATGAGTGTGAATGGGGTCTGTTGATATGCATTTATGAATGAGTGAGTGTGTATGAATGTATGTATGTATGTGTGTGCGTGTGTATGTGT
>CAJHNH020001446.1:172500-223398 GCA_905116865.2 Candidula unifasciata
ATACACCTTGCAGAGCAATGTAGTACCTCCTTGGTTTTCCAACAATGGAAGCTAGAATAAGGATCTGTTGAGGAGACGATTACCTCAGAGTCAGTGCCGACACACAACACCCACTGCACAGTGGAGTCAGGAAAAGAAAAGGCAGCAGATTAAAGAGAGGAAAAATCATGGATGGGTCCGGCCGTGGATATTTTACAAGAAGTTTAACAACTTAAGAACATAGAACTCAGAGAAGAATGGGTACGTGTACCACCAGAGTGCCATACGTCCTTTGAAGTATGCATCCAGCTGAACAGAGAATGCAGACAACAAAACCCAGTAGTTGTGGAAGCAGAAGTGTAGGCCTCGATATGTGAGAATTCTTCTGAGGGTGATGTGATCATCTACACCGACGGGTCTGTCATTCGAAATGTCAGCAGCTCGTGATCATCTACGGCTCAGGTCGGAGGGAGAACTGTCAAACAAGACTGCGGTGCCTTCACCTTGATGACAAGCAGTTTGACTGTGGAGTTCATAACAGCAACTAGAGCAATGGCCTGCCTAGAAACAGCCTGGCTCAGGAAGATCGAGAAGGTTTGCATAAGAAGACAATGGGTGAAGTCCTTGAATAGGTCTAGGTTGAATAAAATCAGTTTCATATTTGTTCTGGGGCATTCCGGTATAAAGGGCAATTAATGAGCTGACAGACTTGCAAGTAATGCTTACGTGGGAAACGAATCAAGTAATGATTGTGAATCTGCAATACTGACAAGACTACATGAACATAGAATCAAAAGGGGTGAAACCAGACAAGAGCGCTACACAGGGGCCCAGAGAAGAATAGTAAACAAACACAAGACTGGTGTCATAAGCCACTACTTGCTGAGGGAGATGCTGAAGAGAGGATCTGAGCACTTATGGACTGGATGGTTCTATGTGTGATGATGATAACCTCTCGACTAATTAACTATCTAGTCACTCAAGTAATATGCAGATGTTGAAAATCTATAAAAAAAAAATAGTGAAAATATGGGAACGACTAAATGGATCATTATGCTTCCTTCTCCAAATATTATTACCTTCAGTCCACATCACACTTGATGGAAGTTGTAGAGAGCAGATTCCTGGCATTGTTGACACTTTACGAAAAAACAGATGAAGGTGATGCTATAGTTTACACAGATGGGTCAGTAATTCGGGCTAAGCATGGGCCTTCACAGTAAGCTCAAGGGGGTAAACCATCAAGGAGATGAATGATGTTACAACTAATAGCCCTACAATGGAAACTATGGCTGTAACAAGGGCTTTAGCATGGCTTGGTGAACATGCTTAAAAAAATCCAAGCTGGATTTATCAGGCAAGAATGGATTGCAACACTAAGTATTTCACGAATATCTGCCCTAACCTTCATCTTTGTGCCCGGTCATGGGGGTATTTAAGGAAACGAGCGTTGCGATGACTTTCTTTTATCTTCTACCTGGCTCGCATCATCGCACGCTTGCTCTATCTCACAAACCGACATCACAATACTAGCAGAAAATGGACGACTGGAAAAACAACACAATACTGTTCCAGCACTTTAATCTTCCACTCGCGGCTTACACAGCCGGCACATGAAATAGACAACTGTCCAGGCACACATTATAACGCAAGTATCAAATATTACCTTCAAGCAGAAATCACAATCGTCCTACACTAACATCGTGAACGAAAACAAAACAGCTGTCCTGACAGACAAACTCAGACGACCCGCAGACATATTGCTGGCCAGCTTTTTTCGCCAAGTTTGACTGGAACAAATTCACTCAAAAACATCTGCTGAATCCACACATCATCCACCGCTGTCCATGCACTCTGTTCCTGGGTCCAAGCGAGACTGACTCCCAGCCCTTTGCACGATATTATATAGCCTTCTACTCCCTGCTTTGTTTTCCCTGAATATTCCGTGCTTCTTCAGTTTCACGGCAGCCGTGTTTCATCATACTTCATGAAGTTTGGCATTCAACCTTTCTCTTCACGTGAATAATTATACTCCACATAAATTTGACTATCTGCATTTCTTTATAATTCCCGTGAAGTTCAGACTCAACAATCCCCGTGCCGTCCCAGTTAGAGTCAAAATATTCCACTCACATTTATTACTGACGTCATCTGTCGGGCATAAATTAACTGGGAGAAAATGAGATTCACTACAAGCGTGCAGACTATCTTGCTTGTGCATTACTCTACTGTCCTTTTCAGGATGAAATTTTTTATTTGAAGCTCCACCCTGGCTTTTGCGGTTTCTGGGACCTCTCCACGGCGATCCTCATCCGCATGGTGGCACTTTGTGTCATCGGGTGTTTATCGCTTGTGTGATGTCCTGGTGGAGTAGAAAGTCAGTCAGTCAGTCAGACTATCTTGCTAACACTGCGGTTGCTATGGCTGGCCCAGTACTGGACAGAATGATTTTATGAATGCCATGCGCTGCACTTACCGTACCGAGGAGCACGCTAAAGGACATGACCCGTATCCCTGTCTAGACTGATGGAGATGGGGGTTCAGCCTGGAGCTGCAAGAAATGATTATTTCACTAATGGGACAAGACGTTTTATTAACCAACACAAAACAGGCGTCATCAGTCGTTTTACACTTGTGGAGCTTTTGAAGAGGAGATCGGAGCACCTATGGATCTGTCCGGAGTGCTGTGATGATAATCCTGTCTAATGACTGATCACTAACAACTTTATGTTTGACAAAGACTGCCGGCCGAAACGTTTTTTGTATTGTTTTGTGCACGTTTTTCTGCTTCCCCATTTCGTTAAGCTTTTTAGTCACATTTCACTGGAATTTCTTATGTGTTGAACATAAGGTCAAGATGAGAATGACGTCATTGTATGACATACTCTCTATACGGGTTGAGAATACCCACATAACATGTTGTTTTTGTCCTCTCATTGTTGTCTCACTTCCTTCCGACTGATTGTTTTCAGCAGCTGTACACTGCGATTGGCTCTTTCATGTGAGTTTATTGAATCAGACGCTGTCAGTTAGTTAGTTAGTTAGTTAGTTAGTTAGTTAGTTAGTTAGTTAGTTAGTTAGTTAGTTAGTTAGTTAGTTAGTTAGTTGGGTTATCCTCATTGCACTCCGGACATGTCCATAGGTGCTCAGATCCTCCCCTCAGTATGAACCCCAACGTCCGATGGCTAATAGTACCAGTTCTATGTTGATTAACAAGTCTTCTGGCGTGTCTGGTGTGCGTCTCGTTTTTTGCTGTGCCGATCTTAATTCCCAAGTCTGCCATTCTGGCGAGTGATGTGGATTCACTGCCACCAAAGTCCTCTATCCTTCCCATTTCTCTGAGGGCATTGATAATATCAGCATGATCCATAGGCTGACCGTCGGTAGTGATAGCGGATCCAGCCAACCTGTCAGCTCTTTCATTTCCATAGACGCCTGCGTGTCCCGGAACAAAAATAAAGGTGACTCCACGCACAGTGGACTTCTGTAATGATTCAAGCCATTGTCTTCGCACTGAACCTGCCTAAACCCTCCGGATCATACTCATTGAATCACTGAGTACACATACGCGGGTGTATTTTTGTGTTTCAAGCCAGGCAAGCGCTTGCGTCACTGCCATCACCTCCATCGTCGTGCTGCTGGTTGTCATGGAGAAGGCGCCGTTGGCTTCTTTGACTGTTCTGCCCGCTGAGCGTGCTGTAAATGCCCATGCGCTTCTTCTTTGGCGTATAACGGATCATTACTCTGGTAATGTCTTAACCGAGCCCAGTAACAGAACATTTTGACGAAGTCTTTATCATCATCATCATCATTATCATCAATTTCAATTTCCGCTGTTAAGCGTTGTGGAGAGGAACAGTTTCGGATCCATTGCTTGATGGGCAACGATGGCTACTGTCATTTCGTGTCGATACAGAAGCTCTTTAATGTCTTTAATCTATGTTCTCCTAGGGCGGCCTTTTGATTTCTTTTCATTTCTGTTCATGTGTAGCGCCTGCGTTGGTATTTGTATTGGCTGCATTCTCACTAACTGACCAGACTATCTGATCTTCTGTTCCTCTGTGAATTAGCTGCTTGATGTTGTTCCTACAGTCTGTCTGATAATGACTTTTCTCATTTGATCTCTGATGGTTACGTTGGCGGCCTTTTCTCAGGCATCTCATTTCACAGGTGTTCATTTTACGCAGGTAAGTAAAGTTATAAGTAAAGGACCTTTTCCCACACATTCAGGCGTATTGGTTACACAGGGCTAGACCTATATTTTATAGACCAAACGGCACTTGGTGGCTGATGCGGTCGCATCCCGCCGACCGCCTTTACTTCACAGGCCTGTATCTTGAGCGCTTTTCCGTTCTATTGACGTTTCAGGCTCTTTGTTTTCAGATGTATGATTCAAGTTTCTTTTTTTTTTCAATCCTTGTCTGTGTCTCTCTCATTCCCGGAAGGGATCAGGGTGGAAAGGGGTGGGAGGGGGGAGAGAACCCACTGCCTCTCAAGCATGTCGAACATGACGACTAATTAGGGAAGTTCCTTGGAAGCTGGAGTGCATCTGGCTAGGAACCAACAAGCTGGGTATAAATAAACCAGAATTGTAAAACAGCTGTGCGGAACTCAAATACACGAGCAAGACCAAAAGCGTACATAAGTGATATTGCCCAGGAAATGCGGGAGCTCCGGGCAATGAGAGAACGGATTGATTAGCTGCGAAAATATTATATGTAGATACAAGAGTAATGGATAATCAAAGAATTTTATAGGAGGCCGGGCTAGACCCTGGCCGCTGTCGGCTGCTGGTGTGGGACGGGAGCTCCAGTAGTGGACAGAAAACGGGTTTTCTAATCAGGCAGCTTTTGTATCACACTTTAATGTTTGTTTCAATTGCATGGGTGAACGACAGCACCAAGAACAACCTCAAACACATCTTCTTTAAACACTTGGATGAAGTAACTTGAGGAAGAGAAGAAGAATTTTGTCGTGTGTGTTTCATTAACTTGACTTGGACAAGTTTGTAGTGTGTGTTTCTTAAACGTGACGTGGACATGTTTGTCGTGTGTGTTTCTTAAACGTGACGGGGACATGTTTGTCGTGTATGTTTCTTAAACGTGACGTTGACATGTTTGTCGTGTGTGTTTCTTAAACGTGACGTGGACATGTTTGTCGTGTGTGTTTCTTAAACGTGACGGGGACATGTTTGTCGTGTGTGTTTCTTAAACGTGACGTTGACATGTTTGTCGTGTGTGTTTCATTAACCTGACGTGGACAAGTTTGTCGCGTATGTTTCATTAACGTGATGTGGATGGACATGTTTGTCGTGTGTGTTTCATTACCGTGACGTGGACATGTTTGTCGTGTGTGTTTCATTACCGTGACGTGGAAATGTTTGTCGTGTGTGTTTAATTAACCTGACGTTGACAAGTTTGTAGTGTGTGTTTCATTAACGTGACGTGGACATGTTTGTCGTGTGTGTTTCATTACCGTAACTTGGACATGAATGTCGTGAATGTTTTAATAACGTGACGTTGACAAGTTTGTCGTGTGTGTTACATTAACCTGACATGGACACGTTTGTCGTCTGTGTTTCATTACCGTGACGTGAACAAGTTTGTCGTGTGTTTATTTCATTACCGTGACGTGGACACGTTTGTCGTGTGTGTTTCATTACCGTGACGTGAACAAGTTTGTCGTGTGTGTGTTTCATTACCGTGTCGTGAACAAGTTTGTCGTGAGTGTTTCATTAACGTGACGTGGACAAGTTTGTCGTGTGTGTTACATTAGCCTGACGTGGACACGTTTGTCGTATGTGTTTCATTACCGTGACGTGAACAAGTTTGTCGTGTGTTTGTTTCATTAACGTGACGTGGACAAGTTTGTCGTGTGTTTGTTTCATTAACGTGACGTGGACATGTTTGTCGTGTGTTTGTTTCATTAACGTGACGTGGACAAGTTTGTCGTGTGTTTGTTTCATTAACGTGACGTGGACAAGTTTGTCGCGTGTTTGTTTCATTAACGTGACGTGGACAAGTTTGTCGCGTGTTTGTTTCATTAACGTGACGTGGACAAGTTTGTCGTGTGTGTTACATTACCGTGACGTGGACATGTTTGTCGTGTGTTTGTTTCATTAACGTGACCTTGACAAGTTTGTCGTGTGTGTTTCATTAACGTGACGTGGACAAGTTTGTCGTGTGTTTGTTTCATTAACGTGACGTGGACAAGTTTGTCGTGTGTTTGTTTCATTAAAGTGACGTGGAAAAGTTTGTCGTGTGTTTGTTTCATTAACGTGACGTGGACAAGTTTGTCGTGTGTTTGTTTCATTAACGTGACGTGGACATGTTTATCGTGTACGTTTCATTAGCTTGATGTGTACATTTCGTTTTCGGCGCTAGGGAAACAGAACTCCTTTCTTGTGAACAGTAATGCGAGTGTTCTTGCCACAAGCCACCTTCATGTTGGTCAACCTGATGATGATGGCGCAAGTGAGTGGCCCAGGTATACCTGTCTTTCAACCATAAACACATGGGGTGGGGCGGCGTGGTCTCCAGGTATGGTGTCCACCTCGAGGGCTAGAGGTTCCGTATTCAATAAACCGTAAGAGCTGGGATTTTTTCACGTGGACTTGGACCTCTAGTGAATCCTACTGGTCTATGGGTAGTGAGATCGGACGCCCGTGTGCATTCTTGCACATGTAAAAAAAAAATCCCTTGGCTGTTGGAAATCAAAAAAGAGTACCCTAACGGCGCTGCCCGGGCAAAAATTTGAAGTTACAAATCTACACAAAGTCTTTTCCGACGACGGTATTTCATTGTGCAATAGAGAGGAATTGGAATCACATACTAGCAAGACTTGCAAGGCCAGCTTAGGTAAAGAGGAATATCCCACAATATGTGAATACAACTGGTGACCATTGTGGCCATCACATGTATTTCTCGTCAGATACTCAAATCATAACACTTCTGCACTTCTCTTATTGTGTGGTCATTTTCCTTTCTTATCCTTACCGCCTCCGCCCTTTTATTTCATCAGTGCGATCCATGGAATCCTGTATGCGATCCATGGAATCCTGTATGCGATCCATGGAATCCTGTATGCGATCCATGGAATCCTGTATGCGATCCATGGAATCCTGTATGCGATCCATGGAATCCTGTATGCGATCCATGGAATCCTGTATGCGATCCATGGAATCCTGTACCACTGAATGCACATTAAAACCATTATCCTGCCTGTCCCGCTTACAAATCTTTAATTGGTAGTAAAAGCCGAACTGGACATCTTGTATGCATCTATAACTCGCCATTGAACTAAGATTTCCATGGGACCTCTACCATTTTCCTTCTGCGCCTGAGTTCTGTCCATGAGATCTCTCTAAAACTGCAGCGAGAAAACTGTTAAAATGCCACTGATCTTTCCAGCAACTCCAGGTATGTTATCTTGTCTCGCCACTACCATACCCAGTTGTTTTTTTCTTCAGTTCGAGCCATCGTAATGTAGCGGTTATACGCTCTCCTGTGGATGCGAAGGTCGTGGGTCAAAACCTCACAGAGCTAGACTTGTCTTAAACTATTCCCCCAGGTGGGATCAGCCTTGAGTGGGATCCAGCTGAAGTCCTGTAAAGTAAACCTGACCGGCGCGATGCTGACCATATCACCCATAGAGTTCTGATTGATCTAAACAATAGAGGGCTAGCCCTATGTGCCCAGTACTTGTGAAGGCGCTGAGAAGAGTCCTTTCCGGATTTTTTTTTTTTTTTTAATGTTTTCTTGGATATCAGATGTGAAAGAGATATATAGCAGTTTCTCGTCGTACAAGTTAGTTGACAAAGGTTACAACTATACAGAAAGATGCTGAGAACACAAACTGGATAGACCAGAGATTTGTTTCTGATAGTAAGCTTTTTGCTCTCTCAAACTCTTTTTTGTTAATCTTCTCACTGTAGTTGCTGCCTTATTTGTTCCGAAGTTGACCACGCAATTGTTGTCCTTGTTGTTTTTTCTTTTTTCTTTCGTTGTTAGTCCAAACAACAGGCATCAGCTAAAGCAGACATCAAACGTTAAAGTGAAACTGTCTGCCGTCAAATTCAAGAATCTCACCGATCTTATTTCAGCTTGTCCCGTCGGGTGGTTTGGAAGCAAGTGCCAGTTCAAGTGTCACTGCTCATCCTCGGACAAATGCAGCAGCAACGGAGAATGTCCGGGCGACCTGCGGTGCCAGGCCGGATATTTCGGTCCGAGTTGCCAGTACGGTCAGTGTTAGATTTTTTAATGTTGAATTAAGAATCGACATCACAGAATTCAGGATATTCCACTAAGTGATTCGCCCCCATCTTCAACAGCAAGCGCAGAGTTCCAGTAACTGTCTGACTGTACATCCGTCTCGCCTTCCCCTTAAGTGTTGATCGTCGACCAGATCTCCTGGTAACTCTTTGCAGCGCCATTCTCCTCAGACCGTGATGATCCGTCCGTGCTTTCGCACTGTTCACTCGCTATCAGAGGGCCCTTACAACATCTAGCTTGTCACGTGGTCTATCTGCCTATTCGTTGGTATTTTATTTGTTGGCTCCTGTTGTTAATCCATCACACGTGACGATGATAAATTTTTTTATCTATTGGTGACTGGTTTTGAGTTAAGGGTAAAATTAAGAGTATTAACTTCATTGCACTAGGTTTTATACCATTTGGCTCGGTCTCTCTCCACGGGGCGTAGCCCTGGAACCAACCCACGTCCTTCAGAGCACTAAGCAAGCAGATTGACCACCTCGCCACCGAGACACTATGGACTGGTTTAGGTTGTAAGTGGGCATATGGCCGATAAAACTAATTCTAGCACTGACATTTCTTGAGCAGTGTGGACAGGGAAAAGAGGCCTCATCTCTCCGGTGATTTGCTTCAGTGTCTTTCCTGTCTGGTCTGTTTTGTATTGTTGCTGTAATTATTTTTATCAGCTCCATGAACCACAACTCCTGATAAAGAGAGGAGCGCCAGGACGAGCAGTCACATGCAACGACTTCTCGGGTTTTAGGATCAATACAGAAGTCTTGCAGTGAGGTCTTGAGGTTGTCCTTGAAACGTTTCTTCTGTCCACTTTGAGAGCGATCGCTGTCACATGCACACACATACACACTAACACACGCACACACATGTGCATACATACGTACATACGTCCATATTTTGAATTGCATACATGATTGCATGCACACACACACACACACACAAACACCGGTGTTTGTACAAAAACTTTTACCTATCATCATCATCATGCGCTATGTCGAAAAGAATAGCCTGGCAGGTTTTACCATCTCACAAGATGACAACAATCACATGTCAATTAAATGTCTTTTGTTCTCGCTCCATCTCCGTGGTGAAGCCCTTCAGGTATTGACCTCTCTGCCTTCCTCTAGTTCTCTGCCCACCAGTCTTGCCCAACGTCCACAACTTCTCCAGCCTGCTGCCAACAGATGCTCAATAAACACCGGCTGTTTACCTTATTTTTTTCCCTCGCCAATTCACGACTTTTTACTGTTTCCATAGGGTGGTCACTTTTGTTAGCCGCTTTTCTGATCAGTTCGTAATGTGGTTTGAGATAAATTGTATCCGTATTCCATGTTTATGATTTCGAGCTGCACGATACAGATGGATAACGAAGACACGTTTTTAGCTGCTTTTCTGATCAGTTTATAAAATGGTTTGAGATGAACTGTGTCTGTATTGTATAGTTGTGATTTCGAGCTGCACCATAGAGATGGCTAAAAAAAGACACTTTTGTTAGGGGTGGCTACTCAGTCATTTATCCTAGTACACTTGTTTCTGCAGTCAGGCGCGGTTGTCATTTGGAGGTGACCGGTTGAATTAACTGGACGGTAACTATAGTTTTTCACAATTTTATGTTGTCTAGTGTGTCCTTTTATGTTTCTACTTATGTCTACGAGTGCCAATCAATACATATCTGTTTCGTTCCAGAAGACATAGCTTTTGGCCGGATGTCACCTGGTAACCTGCTCTACTTGATTGACCATGACGACAACACCTGTAACCCTGCGCCTGACGCTCGCACGGTGGACCTCTATTTCAAGGACAAAGTGGTCTTTACCTGGTTCAGGATCCGAGTCAATAATGAAAGTATGTGTTCCGTTCGGCTGTTTCCTCCCACACTTGATGCTACTTACTTTTCTCAGCGCTCGGCAAGTGCACATTCAACAACTATTGTTATTATTATTATTATTATTATTATTATTATTATTATTATTACTATCATGGAAGTATTTGTGGCTTAGGCATTACGAGTGAGCTCCGTAATTTTGAGGTAAGCAGGTCGATCCAAAACGGGTGATTTGCTAGCAGACCGCCTTGCATTAACTTAGACAGGTATCCAGAGAAGACAGTTTAGCAGGCAATGGCAAACTGCTAATGGTAAAATTGGCAAGACGTATAATTATCTAGAAGAGAATAAGTACCCTCAGTATGGAAAATCTTCGCTGGCAGTTGCAACGGGGCGGTGGGGGAGGGAAGGGGGTACGGGGTTAATATGGGCTTGTCCCGATTGCTGTGATGTCGAGTCTTTACCCACCTGATGAAATGAAGAGTTCTCAGATTCGTGTAGATAGTTGCCAGCTTTCTCTTTCACTGCTCCATGGTCGTTAGTCAAGTCTCCAGCATCTTTGCAGCTCTGTTGCTCCATACCCGTTCTTGTTCCTGTGCCAATGGAAAACACACAACATGTATGTAAGTCTTTCGACGCCGAGAAGACCACACAACAAGCTACCAAGACCCGGTGACACAAAATGCCACCATTTGGATGAGGATCACCCGGACACAAGTCGCAGAAAGCCCGATCAACCCTCATGTTATATTAGGGTCCCCTACCAAAGCCGGGGCAAAGCTCTAAAATAACGACAAATAGCGTCCCGTTTTGGGATGGATTCAGATTGTCACACACGTTCTCCAGTGTCCTATTTAAAAACTAGTAACAAATGCTTCAGTTGCAGCAAAATCTGAAAGCTTGTACACGCAAAGTAAAATGCACAAAACAGCTGTCAGTCGTATCAGAACTGACCGTCCCACATTATAAGAACTGCAACTCTCTGTTGATGCAAACAGCCCATCACTAAAGCCAACACTGCAAAAGCATACGCCGTTCTGAACTTATCGGTCACCTGCGATTAGCCGACAACACGCCGCGGGCACAACAGAGGCACATAATTCCACATAAAATCCAAAACTCATAGTGTCACACCGAGCACTCATTTCAAAAGCTGGACTACGATAAATTACCTACGCGGTAACATCCTCCAAATACGTAATTATCTTTGTGAAGAGTCAATCTCTCCAGTGTGGATACTCTATTTTGTTGCATTGTTCATTTCATCTTTTCTTAGGATTGTCTAATATGAACCTAATTGGAAATATATCCACACACAAAAATTAACAAAAAAAATGATCACTTGTTTTTAACGTATGACTAGGGCAGCCTCCACCAGCTAGCTGTTCTGCAGTGAGGGGATAAGCAAGGAGGGATGAAAACTGATGCGCATGTTTCAGCATTGGGTAGCGAGTATATGCGTGTTCTTGGCCAGGGCTCTGGGTGGTGGCCTGAACAAAGCTGAGGAAAGAACAGATCATAACGATTGGAGAGAAATATTGCTGCAACAAATGACTAGCAGACCTGCCCACGCTTAGTAGAACAGCAATTCAGACATGTAATTAAACTGCAGCTAGTACCACTGATATTATAACTCTAGGATGGCTGCTGAATATGAGTACAGATCGCTTGTGAGGATGACGTGAATTTTGTGATGTGGCATTGCACTTATCTTCATGGACGATAAAATCAACATACAAACGTCTGAGATTTTTCAAGATTCACATCGCGTACATTTTTCTTAGCCGTTCCACCAACCCTGTTGATGGGTTTCTTTATGTACAGGCTTCCCTGATCCAGTTTTTATTTCAAATGTACCAGGAAGTAGAATTTGCGGGCATAATATAACCTCTATCACCAACTTAGAGCTGATCGGTCTTTTTATAGCATACGATTGAAAATATAAGTTGCAGAAAGATATCGGTAGCTAGCCTTCTTTGGATATTTTCTGCAGGTCATACCGGTGTGTTGGGGAAGGAGCAGGCACGCAGACTAACCGGTTCTGCATCGCATGGTGGTGAAGTGATGTTTGATAAGCTAGTTGTTGTGAGTGCCCTTTGGGAGCGAGTGAACGGTGCAGAGGCACAGAAAGATCGTTACGGTCTGAGGAGAATGGCGCTGCGAGGAGTTACTAGGGGAACTGGCCGTCGCTCATTACCCAAGGAAAAGGCGAGACGGATTTACAATCAACAAAATCTGGTGCCATCGGAATTGTAACTCTTCACTTGCTGCTGAAGATGGGGACGGAGCGCTTTAGAGAGTGTACCGAGTGCTGTTATGTCGATTCTCAATTCAACATTTACGATTCAGAAGGAAATAACAAAGAGATACTGATGAAATATTCCAACATCATTAAAAGACACACACACTTTATTAAACCTGACGGTCGGGAAGATCCGAAGACAAGCGTGCAAGAGATAAACAGCGGTGCAAATGGGAGGATAACTTCCAGAGATGGACGAACACCTGTTATAGAGATTGTGCATCAAGGACAGAGGGTGTTTTAGTTCGAGGGTAGTCAGACTTTATTTCTGGAGACGGCACCTCACTACCAGATTTACTTATTGGTTAATTAAACGTTAGAGCACATGGTTGAAAGTGAAACCAAAGTAAAAACCTTTGTTAACAGACGGAATTTATCGTAAATTTGAAGTTACCTTGGTAAGTCACGTGACCACGATGAGCTTCCGGCGGCCATGAAAAAGAGATATTGTATAGAAGAAACTATTCGCATTTCAATTGAATTCATCCAGTTTTTTGCTTTATTTTATGTTGATGTAACTCTGTAGTAACGCACCTGGTGAGATACAGCGAAATATGCCTGTCAATAAATTGTGCAATGTTTTGTTCGTATCCGCATTATTTAAATTCAAAATGAAAACATGTTTAACCTATTTGTTGGCAGAGACGCTGCTCAACTTTGTCATAACACTGAATAGCGAAAAGTCGTGCCTGAACCAAAGACTGTTTGTGGTCGATTCAAAAACGGTAGATGTCACTTGTGATCTGCCTCCACTTTTAGAGCACTTGATCATTCAAGGAATGATAGCGCCTACTATCTGCTCCATCTACGTCACAGCAGGTGAGAACCAAGTCGTTTGCCCGATTGTTTATTGGTGAACCAGCTTGTTTATATGTGTGTGTGTGTGTGTGTAAATATATATATGATGATGGGCGATGATAATAGTTATATATATATATATATATATATATATATATATATATATATATATATATATATATATATATATATATTAAACTATCATCATCGCCCGGCTCTCTAGCGTAGTTGGCTAAACCGGATTGCGCTGTGACCGGGGTGCGAATTCCTTGTGGTCCGGGTTCACGCCCGGGGGTAGGCAGAAAAGCCACATTTCTCTCAGATTTACGGTATTTACAATGGAATCAAGGCCGAAAGGTTGCGATATCCACAATACCGAGCCTAAAGGTTAACAACTCATGGCTTCTGGATACTTAAAAAAAAAAAATTACAAAATGTCGCTCTCTTCACGGCATGCCTGAAAGTATCCCTTTCCTTAGCCAGCTCTCCAGCCCCATGTGCTTTCAATGCCAATGCATCTTCAATGTCTTGTATCCATCTTCGCGGAGGTCAACCCCTACCTCGCCTTCCACAAACTGCACCTTCCATCACCCTAAAGATTTCGGGACAGGAATCTGTTTATGTCCCAGTTCTCCTTTTTGTACAGCTCGTTCAGAATGTCAATGTTTTTCCTCTTCCTGGTCCATGGTATTCTAAGCATTGTTCTATAACATTTCAATTCAAAAGCTTCAATCTTTTTTCCTCAGTGACTGAGTGAGAGTCCAAGATTCGCAACCTCAAGTTGCCACAGGAAAAATGCAGGATCTCAAGATGTTTACTTTATCCAATTTACCGGTACTATACCTAGGTTCTTCATGCTGTTTCATCTCTGCGTTGCTAATACAAGTCTTCTTCTGGCTTCTTTTGAGCAGTCGCCACTGCTGTTCACTAAATAGCCCAAGTATTCGTTGGAAGATTATATCCAATTTCGTTCTTTTTAGGACGAAATTTCTTGTCATTTGAAGCCCTACTCTGGCTTTTGCCAGGGGCCGCAATATAGGCAGGCCATATATATGGCCAAATGTCTGAACGCGGTTTCTGGGACCTCTCCACGGCGATCCTCATCCGCATGGTGGCACTTTGTGTCATCGGGTGTTTATCGCTTGTGTGATGTCCTGGTGGGGTAGAAGTTCAGTTCAGTTCAGTTGGAAGAAATATGTTACATTTTCTTTTTCTTCTTTTTCGATTGTGATATGTTGTTGGTGTGCTGAATTTACTAAGGACATTTTTTTTTATTCAGAAACAGATTCACTTCTTCGCTGTGTTTTTTGACCGCGAGAAATAATTTTTCTAAACCTAGTATACTGTTAGACAGGGGACTATGTCGTCTGCGATAGGATTACCTCCAATTTTTAGTGGATCAAAGCTCTCACATGCCTCATCGCTAATTGCGTTTCTCATATTTTCCGCAATTATGTTAAAGACGGAGGGTGAAAGAATGCTGCCCTGTCTCACTTCCTTCTGCACTTTAAACCATTCAGTTTTACCAGCTACTCTGACCGCTGCTTGTTGTTTGTGGTAAAGAGATTCCAATAATGGTACCATAAGATTTGGAAATCCCATGCCTCTCATTATATACCATAGTTGATACGCTATATATATATATATATATATATATATATATATATATATATATATATATATATATATATATATATATATATAAACTCACCGGCTTCTTAAAAGCTGTATAAAAAAATTGTCTAGATTTGTGCAGACAAAAGGATATGGCCGTTAAACTGCTTTTGCTGCAGGATTTTCGGCGAATTCCTTTTTCTGTTTAGTCCCCAGCTATTCCATACTGAATTACTTTTTAGTCGATGTCAGGTGAGCTTTCAGATTTTAATAATCTTGTTTAAAGTGGTTCGGACATGTATTCTCTCTCTCTCGCTCTCTCTCTCTCTCTCTCTCTCTCTCTCTCTCTCTCTCTCTCTCTCTCTCTCTCTCTCTCTCTCGTGTGTGTGTTTTTGCATGCAGTGTTGTGTTTTGTTATTTTTTAATTATGCCACGAATGTTTGTTTTCGCCGTCACCGAACACAAAGCCTTTTATACGGCACAAGTCAACTGGTGCTGCAGCCTTTTCAAAACACCTGTACTGGCTACCCTCGTACCAACATTTCATGCCTTCGATCCTTTCAAATGTGTCTGTTGTCACTTCATCATCCAAGCGGTATGCCAGCCAGCTAGAGAAACATCAGCCAAGCATTCAGCAAGCGAACAAACCAGTCATGAAATGAATCCAACCTGCCAAAGAGCCAACCAGCTTGCCAGACAACCAACCAAAGAAAGACCAAACTAAACCCACCACTTTCTTTATCTGAATTACAGGCCGCAACCTGGCTTTAGGCCAACCCGCTGTTCAAAGCACAAGCTTGGATAGTTCCAGCAACGCTTCCCTGGTTGTAGACGGTGACGTCAGTTCATGTTCAGGAACCACCTCTGACCCGGAAGCCTTCTGGAAACTGTCATTCACTCAGTTCCACTACATCAGCAAAGCCATTGTCCGCACTAATCAAAGTAGGTCACTGATGCATTGTCTGTCAAAATCAAAGTAGGTCACTGATGCATTGTCTGTCAAAATCAAAGTAGGTCACTGATGCATTGTCTGTCAAAATCAAAGTAGGTCACTGATGCATTGTCTGTCAAAATCAAAGTAGGTCACTGATGCATTGTCTGTCAAAATCAAAGTAGGTCACTGATGCATTGTCTGTCAAAATCAAAGTAGGTCACTGATGCATTGTCTGTCAAAATCAAAGTAGGTCACCGATGCATTGTCTGTCAAAATCAAAGTAGGTCACTGATGCATTGTCTGTCAAAATCAAAGTAGGTCACTGATGCATTGTCAAAATCAAAGTAGGTCACTGATGCATTGTCTGTCAAAATCAAAGTAGGTCACTGATGCATTGTCTGTCAAAATCAAAGTAGGTCACTGATGCATTGTCTGTCAAAATCATAGTAGGTCACTGATGCATTGTCTGTCAAAATCAAAGTAGATCATTGATAATTGTTTTTGTATTGTCTTATCCGTCCTTTTTAGGACGAAATTTTTCATTAATTGAAGCCCTACTCTGCCTCTTGCCATAGGCGACAATATAGACTGGCCATAAATATGGCCTAAATGCAGAACGCGGTTTCTGGGACCTCTCCATGGTGATCCTCGCCCACATGATTGCACATTGTGTCATCGGGTGTTTATCGCTTGTGTGATGTCCTAGTGGGGTAGAAAGTCAGTCAGCCGTAGATCATTGATTCATTATCTGTCCCAATCAAAGAAGTAATTGATTCATTATCTGTCAGCGTTGATCTAGGAAGACGTGAATGTTGTAAGATGGTAAAAGTTTTCTGAATGCAACCTACATTGTATCATTCTTAATTGTGTTCTTACTAGGAATCTGTCTGGGCCAAATTCTTGCATACATTTTGGATTTTATTGGACGATTTGTCAGACTATAGCAACTCCTAGGCAGAGAGGGTAAGAGTCAACAAGCCGTATGCGTGTGGCTCGGACGGACCAGAGCTCTTAGCCGGACATTTTTTCTTTCGTAGATCCCTAAAGATCATCGTTGCAGATACGGAGTTAGCGCTTTCTTCAGCCCTGCCAGCTATTGGTAGTGGTTCGACGACAACACACACACACACACACACACACACATATATATATATATATATATATATATATATATATATTATATATATATATATATATATATATAAAGATAGAGAGAAAGAGAGAGAGAGAGAGAGAGAAAGACCAAGTCAAGGGGATAAAACGTATCACATCATAAACTAGGCTTTTCTAAGTTTCAAAAAAATGACGGCACCCAGGTCGACCAAGCTTTGAGTTGGTACCAGGTGCAGTCTTAAGAAGTAAGGGCGGCCGGCATGATTTTAACCTATGTAACCCACCAAGTGCGGATTGGTCTATAAAAACATAGATCTAGTCCGACACGACCAGCACTGCTCAAGGCGTGGTCGAGGGTCCTTTACTTTTTTTTTTGGGGGGGGGGGGGGGGGGGTTTGCTTGTTACTCTCTGTTTTTCCAGGCGATATTTCTTCATTATGCTGTAGCGAGGCATGAGAATCACTGCCCATTGGGATGTCAGCAAGACCTCTGTCTCATCCACGGTGAGACTCTCGAACAACTGGTGGAAAACCACGAAAACGGTTTAAAACAAAATTAACCATCAGCTACGGAAATCTAAGCCTGTCACTGGCGGATCTTGTAACTGTTGAATGCATTCACTATACTTCAACCAACAGAGCAGACACGTTGAACAAAACGGATCTCCCTGTGGGGTTTCTTGACAACATTGTGGGGGCAATAACAACGAGCATGTCGTTTAACTCTTTGAGTCCCAAGAAACGTATCCTACGTTCATAGATTCCAATCTAGAGGTCCAATGAAAGCAAGATGCGCCGATGTTACGACTCTCTTGACTACCACATGAGCCTCTGATACCAAACCCCTAGGACTCAGAGTTAGGTCGTAAGGGGGAAGTGGCGGGGGGGGGGGGGTTAACCGGTACCCGTCTGATTGTATATCCGTCTCATCCTTTCCTTGAGTGTTGAGCCTCGGCCAGATCCTCTTGTAACCCCTCGCAGTGCCATTCTCCTCAGACCCTAGTGACCAAAGTTCTACAACACTGAAATCTAGAAACAGACAAACAACAGGGACATTCTGCCAGAGTTAACAGCAGGTGAACGCCAAGATGTCCAGAAACAGACAAACATGACAGCAGGTGAACGCCAAGAAGTCAAGAAACAGACAAACATGACAGCAGGTGAACGCCAAGAAGTCCAGAAACAGACAAACATGACAGCAGGTGAACGCCAAGAAGTCCAGAAACAGACAAACATGACAGCAGGTGAACGCCAAGAAGTCCAGAAACAGACAAACGTGACAGCAGGGGAACGCCATGAAGTCCAGAAACAAAACAAAAACAAAAACAACAGGGACTTTCCGCCAGATGTGACTGACAGCAGGGGAACGCCAAGAAGTCCAGAAACAGACAAACAACAGGGACTTTCTGCCAGAGTTGACAATTGAGGAACGCCAAGAAGTCCAGAAACAGACAAACAACAGTGACTTTCTGCCAGAGTTGACAGCATGTGAACGCTAAGCAGTCAAAAGTATACGTTGATTTATGACGATTGCTTCTTCTTCTTCTTCTTCTTCTTCTTCTTCTTCTTCTTCTTCTTCTTCTTCTTTTTCTTCTTCTTCTTCTTCTTCTTCTTCTTCTTCTTCTTCTTCTTCTTCTTCTTCTTCTTCTTCTTCTTCTTCTTCTTCTTCTTCTTCTTCTTCTTCTTCTCTTCCACCTTGTACCTCATGAAAGCGTCGGGGGCAGATGTAATGTACGTTGATGAGCTCTGTCAAGAGCACTATTAAGACTGATGGTTATTACTGTAAGGCTGTTCTTAATGCCATCACTCCATATTTTCCGAGGTCTTCCACTCGCTCTATACCCGTTGTAACGTTTTAGTGTGGATTGTTGTGGCGGATAGTACCAGGGCATTCTTGTTAGGTGTCAAAACCACTTCATTTGTTGTTCTTTGATGACCTGTAAGACTGGCTTTATCCCAGGCATTCGTCTGATTTCATGATTTCGTATTCTGTCTTTCCTTGAAACTCCTGCAGCTCTTCTAAAGCCTTTCATCTCTGTTGTCACAATGTTGTCACAATGACGATTGCTGTCCATTATATTTCAGCTGGTCCTGTACAGTTGAAAGGACTGACTTTTCAAATTGTGGATAGCAGCGGCAGTGTGCGTGAGGTCTACAGGACTACCACTGTAGCTGACAACTATGAGATCGTGGTGCCGATGACACCAGTGGGAGCTGTAGAGATTATACCACTGAGCTCTCTGGCGCTTAGAGATATGGCGTTATATCTGTGCGAAGTTGAGTTGATTGGCGGTAAGTTCCGTTTCCGGTGTATCCAATTAAACATCAACTTTATGGGAGAATGAGTTGATAGGTGGCAAGTTCAGTTGTCTATGCATTCAATTAAACATCAACTATGTGCGAGATTAAGTTGATAGATAGGAAGTTCAGTTGTCGATGTATCCACACACAAAAACATCAACTTTATGCAAGATTAATTTTATAAATAGCAAGTTCAGTTGTGAATGCATTTAATTAAACATCAACTATGTGTGAGATTAAGTTGATCGATAGCAAGCTCAGTTGTCGATGTCTTCACTTAAATATCAACTATGTGTGATGTTGAGTTGATTGGTGATAACTTCAGTTGTCGATGTCTTCATTTAAACATCATCTATGTGCGAGACTGAGTTGAGTTGAGTTGATTTAAAAAGCGACATTACAGCACTCGGGACATTCCCATCAGCGCTCCGTCCCCACCTTCAGCAGTCAGCGGAGATTTCCTATACTAATGGTGCCAGTAGCATTCTAATTAAACGTCCATTCTGCATTTCCTCTGAGCCTCGAGCATCTGCCAGAACCTCTTGTAACCCCCCCCCCCCTCTCCCACCCCCGCATCTATTTTACCAGACTGTGGTGATCCATCTGCTCCTCCGAACTGTACACGCTCTCCCACTGGCACTAACCACGTCTGCCTTATCATGCATCAGTATTCCACCAAGTTTTGGACAGCCAGCCGATCTGTCCGCATAAGAAAAACTAATCCAGATAATCCTCTTCATTCATGTCCTTCGCAGTAAAGCATGCCACTCTGCACGATGCATGCCTGTCCTGACCTTCTTCAGCACGCTTTCTGAGTCAGTTACAATCAAGATGTGTGTGTGTGTCGTGTTCTCTAGCCAGCAGAAAGCTGCAGTGACCACCTCCACCTCCATTCTTAAGCTGGATGTTGTGGTATCATATGCTAGGCTCTCCTGCACCAAACATCGACCATTAACTTTTGCTAAGAAGCCCCAAGCACTTCTTTTGCCTCTTGACACTGAACTGTCTGTGTAAATAGTCAAATCCTCTGAACGAGTATTATTTTGAATTATTTGCTTCACAATTAACGATGGACAAATCAAAAGACAAAGCAAGAGGAGGTGTCTGCGTATTATTTTCGTGGATCATGTGGAAGTAGTTGCGGTGAAATGTTACCCTCCCCTCCCCACGCCTACTCAGATACTGAGTGCACTCTGCATCATGGCAGCAATGAACATGGAACAAAGAATGCTTACACAATGTTCCAGCATGTGATCCTGTCGGTGATAGACTATGGACTTGGAATGCTGACCATATCGATGAGTCAGCTGATGAAACATGAACGCATACAGAATAAAGCCGTGAGGGTGATTCTGGGATGTACAAGAGATACCCCCGGTAGTATGTATGCGATAGATACTTGCACTGCCGACTTTTACAAATAGGCTTATATTTCGGCAGGCAAAGTCATATCTCAGAGCAACCGCAGACAAGAAGAACCTCCTGCATGAAGCCCTAGGTAGAGCTAAGGGTTACAGACTGAAAAGAGGAAGGTCTTGGATGGCGCAAGATGAAGATGCAATTAAACGTGTGTGCAGGCTTGATAAATTTGGGCGAGGAGAGTAGTCGGTCAAAGTATCCCAGCAATAATCAGATTTGTTTAGTTTTCTAGCCACACTGGGCCGTAAGCGCAGGGACTGGCCAGCGGGCGCTGCAGTCAGAAGTTCAACAAATGATTCATTACCACTCCCCACTCCCCCCCCCCCCCACCCCGCCCAACTGATGATATTATCTATACAGATGGCTCTGTGTTGAGAAATCTACTTTGTGTCACAATAATGTCTTTACATTTATTTCTCATAGAAGCCGTATGCCCCGAAGAAACATACGGACTGGAATGTGATCAAAAGTGTAAATGCGGACAAAGGGATATATGTCATTTAGCGACCGGAAACTGCGCGCCAGGTTGCGATGAATTCAAATATGGGTTCAACTGTGGATCTGTGTGTGCTTCCAGCTGTAATGACAGCGACTGCTACTACCGAAGTGGAAGCTGTCTCAGTTGTGGGGAAGGATTTCACGGCGCTTTCTGTGACAAGGGTAAGCTACAAGGCTCTTTATTAACGGTTTTACTGCCTGCCTCTTACTATTATTATTATTATTATTATTATTATTATTATTATTATTATTATTATTATTATTATTTCAATATTATTATTATTATTATGTATCTTCCTCATTATAACCATTCCCCCATTTCCCTGTCTACTCTTTAATCGGTCGTCTGTGCGAGCAATGTAATGTTTGGCTTCTGGAGAGTGTCTTATCCAGGCAATTTGGCTGTTCTTTACCTATTGACCTCCTAGAATTAGTTTTCGTCTAGCTCTCTCTCATCTCTCTTTCATCTCTCTCTCTCTCTCTCTCTCTCTCTCTCTCTCTCTCTCTCTCTCTCTCTCTCTCTCTCTCTCTCTCTCTCTCGTCCTAATAGCAGCACTGACATGCTGCAGTTCAGCGAGTTCCGTGTCATGAGCTGTTGTATCTTCACGGCGAGGTAATGAATACCAATCCCGTTCTTTTTAACAAGACTTCTTGTACATCCGGTGTGACTCTCATGCCTGGCTGTGCCGATTTGTACTCCTTATTCTCGCATTCATAGCAGCAATGTCAGTAGTTATTAGGGAGAAAATCCATCTCATGTTCTACCATCTGTAGGTGTGCCCGGGGTCAAGGAGAACCATGTTAGTGACGCCATCTGTAGGTGTGCCCGGGGTCAAGGAGAACCATGTTAGTGATGCCATCTCTAGGTGTGCCTGGACTCAAGGAGAACCATGTTAGTGATGCCATCTCTAGGTGTGCCTGGACTCAAGGAGAACCATGTTAGTGATGCCATCTCTAGGTGTGCCTGGACTCAAGGAGAACCATGTTAGTGATGTCATCTCTAGGTGTGCCTGGACTCAAGGAGAACCATGTTAGTAATGCCATCTCTAGGTGTGCCCGGGGTCAAGGAGAACCATGTTAGTGATGCCATCTGTAGGTGTGCCTGGACACAAGGAGAACCATGTTAGTGATGCCATCTGTAGGTGTGCCTGGACACAAGGAGAACCATGTTAGTGATGCCATCTGTAGGTGTGCCTGGACACAAGGAGAACCATGTTAGTGATGCCATCTGTAGGTGTGCCTGGACACAAGGAGAACCATGTTAGTGATGCCATCTCTAGGTGTGCCTGGAGTCAAGGAGAACCATGTTAGTGATGCCATCTCTAGGTGTGCCAGGACACAGGGAGAACCATGTTAGCGATGCCATCTGTAGGTGTGCCTGGACACAAGGAGAACCATGTTAGCGATGCCATCTGTAGGTATGCCTGGACACAAGGAGAACCATGTTAGTGATGCCATCTCTAGGTGTGCCTGGACACAAGGAGAACCATGTTAGTGATGCCATCTCTAGGTGTGCCTGGACTCAAGGAGAACCATGTTAGTGATGCCATCTCTAGGTGTGCCTGGACACAAGGAGAACCATATTAGTGATGCCATCTGTAGGTGTGCTTGGACACAAGGAGAACCATGTTAGTGATGCCATCTCTAGGTGTGCCCGGGGTCAAGGACAACCATGTTAGTGATGCCATCTGTAGGTCTGCCCGGACTCAAGGAGAACAATGTTAGCGATGCCATCTCTAGGTGTGCCTGGACTCAAGGAGAACCATGTTAGCGATGCCATCTGTAGGTCTGCCCGGGGTCAAGGAGAACCATGTTAGCGATGCCATATGTAGGTCTGCCCGGGGTCAAGGAGAGCCATGTTAGCGATGCCATCTCTAGGTCTGCCTGGACTCAAGGAGAACCATGTTAACGAAGCCATCTCTAGGTGTGCACGGACACAAGGAGAACCATGTTAGCGATGCCATCTCTAGGTGTGCCCGGGGTCAAGGAGAACCATGTTAGTCATGCCCATCAAGGGTTGAAATGTGCATTATAATCCATTCACCACGAGGCAATCAAGTTGATTTTGCACTGCACCCGCAATTGTCCGGCTATCTCTTCCCTGTCGATATACCAATATGTCCTCCGCAAATGACAGAGTCCTTAGAGTCCTTCCATTCCCATAAAACTGGAGGGAATGGGAACTTTCAGACAATCCTGGACAAAAAGTATTTGGTTCCGAGAACCAAATACCACACTCTGGATCAGTGGGTGATGAAAGAAGAATTTGCACCAGTTAGTCAAATGATACTCTGTTATGCGTGTCTGTTTCCTTATCTGAAAATCTTCATTGGCTTCTCATGCGAAAACGTCTGCTTTGAACCCCATCTCTTAAGTATGTCTGTATTCTTCAAGTGTAGATAATTGCCTGCTATGCTTTTCCAAATAATCAGCTAGTCTATGTGCTACAACAGTCTCTAGAAGCTTGCCTGATGCATTCTACTTGGTGATAATTCTGTAGCCACTGATCAAGGAGTAGTTTGTATTTGATTTTAGTAGCGGTAGTTGGTAGCTGTGTTGCCAGTAAAGCCACTCCTCTTTGATCTGACCACTCTTGATGGTGACGTTGAACTCTCTTGCCAGTGCTGTCATGTCGTTCTTCGACGTCTGTAGTATTAATATCGGATAGCATCGATGCCTGGGCAAGTGTTAGATTTTTTTTTAGGATAGTAACATGTGACTGTCCAGAGAGGAGGAGAATACGAAAAGAATAATGATTTTAATGAGCTGGCGCTAAGTGAAGAGAGAAAAACAAGGAGGATGACGAGAAAAGAAATGTAGTTAGGACAATATGTAGTTCCCCACTGAAATAAAATAAAAGGGATAATATTTTCATGGCCAAGACAGTGGATGTGACTAGTGAGTTAAACAAAACAACAACATATAACCACATAGGCAGCACCTAGACAAACCATGTTCACGAACTACACACCAGACAAATTGAATATAATAATTACATTCATCATATATTTCTTTTAGTGACTTCAAAACTGGTGGGCTTCGCAGATTACAATATTTCAACAATATATGTGTTCGATTAGACCATGTGCTAATCACTCTAGCTAACAAAAATGAGAGTTCACCTTTACTTCAAAGCGACCTTTAATCCAAATATCCGAGCTGGGATGTACACGGAAGTCAAGATCTGACACTGTCTGTCTATTGAACGTACCGCCAAAACACGAAACTAGCCAACCAATTAATCTCTCTCGACTCAGATTCTGGAATCGCCCTATCGTATTTCTCCTAGTGGAATGAACATTTTTCAATACCGTGTAATTTTTTTAGAATGCCATAGATAGAGAAGAAGAAAATCATTGCTCAGTGATGAACGCTACAGATTATGCAAAACGAGGCAAAGATCGACCTACGCGGTAGTCGATAAAATACATTGAAGATACATGTACTGTGAAGGTATATAAGGAAGTAGAGACTTTTATTGGGCTGTCAGGGGAACGACATTTTGTAAACAACCTGTAACTGATAATAATTGTGACATGTTCTCTTCCAGAATGTTCTCCTGGGACTTTTGGTAAACGCTGCAAAAGCTATTGCTCCGAGTATTGTCATGACGTGTGCAACTCCCGCACTGGATTTTGTAACTGTAAGGCCCCTTATATTGGATCAACTTGTACAGGTTCTTCAGCCATTTTTTTTCCCGCTTTTTTTTTTTATAAGTGCATCACAGTTTGTAGTTCCTTCATTAATTTCCGTTGATTTAGAGGGAAGACAATTTGATTTAATTTTAAGATTTTACAACAGTTTTCTTTAGTTTGTCGAAAAATATCGCCTTGTAACTCCTTGCAGTGCCATTCTCCTCAGACCGTAATGATCTAGCTGTTTCTAAACACTGTTCACTTGCTCCTAAAAGGCCCTCACAACAACCAGCTTGCATACACCAATTCACCACCAAAGGGTGCAGACCCAGTCAATCTATCTGCCAACACAACGGCATTAACTGGAGAAAATACCAAAAAAAAAAAAAAAAAGAATAACTACCCAGGACTTCTGAAGTGACGCTTGCCACTCTGCACAGAGCATGCCTGTTTGCACTTTTCTCAACATGTTCTGTGAATTAGTTACTATCAGTTATAATTTTTTTCAAGACTGTTTATAAAATAAACAGCCACGCAGGACTTTTTTTTTTTTTTTTAATAAGCATTTTGCATATTTACAGTTAGGAATTTTATTAATAACGACAACATAGGTATTTAATTATAGATTAGAAACACATTCAGACCAAACTGTCCGTTTCCCTTGTTGTGGAATCTATAGTTCTCTTCTTTTGATCACAATTTTTTTTTAATGGGTAGGGACGTGATGTTCTTGTCATATACCCGGAAAAGATGGTGTGGGAGGGGGGCGTGTCTTGTTGCAATATACCCGAGAGGGGGGGGGGTGGGGGTGTCTCGCAATGTTCTCTAGGGGCCGTGGGGGTCTAGCCATTTACCGGGGGGGGGGGGGGTGAAAATAAACTTATTTTTGTCATTGTGGCACTAATACACTTAGTTATGTCATTATGGCACTAATACACTTAGTTATGTCATTATGGCAATAATACACTTAGTTATGTCATTATGGCAATAATACACTTAGTTATGTCATTATGGCACTAATACACTTAGTTATGTCATTATGGCACTAATACACTTAGTTATGTCATTATGGCAATAATACACTTAGTTATGTCATTATGGCAATAATACACTTAGTTCTGTCATTATGGCACTAATACATTTAGTTCTGTCATTATGGCACTAATACATTTAGTTCTGTCATTATGGCACTAATACACTTAGTTATGCCATTATGGCAATAATACACTTAGTTCTGTCATTATGGCACTAATACACTTAGTTCTGTCATTGTGGCATTAATACACTTAGCTCTGTCATTATGGCATTATTACACATGGTTCTGTCATTATGGCATTAATACATTTAGTTCTGTCATTATGGCATTAATACACTTAGTTCTGTCATTATGGAATTAATACATTTAGTTCTGTCATTATGGCATTAATACATTTAGTTCTGTCATTGTGGCATTAATACACTAAGCTCTGTCATTGTGGCATTATTACACATGGTTCTGTCATTATGGCATTAATACATTTAGTTCTGTCATTATGGCATTAATACACTTAGTTCTGTCATTATGGAATTAATACATTTAGTTCTGTCATTATGGCATTAATACATTTAGTTCTTTCATTATGGCATTAATACACTTAGTTCTGTCATTATGGCATTAATACACTTAGTTCTGTCATTATGGCATTAACACACTTAGTTCTGTCATTACGGCATTAATACACTTAGCAATTCTGGTCACCGGAAGTCTCCCATTCTTCGTCTTCTTATCGTTTACTGGCCTTGAATTTTTACATGCTTGTTAGTGGCAGTGGGTCAATTTCCCATGCCTTCTACGACATGCTTGTTAGTGGCAGTGGGTCTATTTCTCCTGCCTTCTCAGACATGCTTGTTAGTGGCAGTGGGTCTATTTCTCATGCCTTCTACGACATGCTTGTTAGTGGCAGTGGGTCTATTTCTCCCTGAAGACCGGGAACCCACACGTGGAATTTCCAGTTTAAAAATAGGCAATTATAATATTTGTTCTAGCTCACAGTGACCCAAAGGGAGTCCGTTTCAGGACATATGACCCCATTAGAACCTTCACGTTACTAGACACGAGCTTTAACGTTCCAGTATAAAACCCCATACTAGACGCGTGCTCCAACATTCCAGTATAGAACACCATACTAGCACTTGCTCCAACATTCCAGTATCTGACCCCATACTAGCACGTGTTCCAGCATTCCAGTATCTGACCCCTTACTAGCACGTGCTCCAGCATTCCAGTATATGATCCCATCAGAACCTTCAGTTTACTAGACAAGTGCTGCAACATTCCAGTTTATGACACTATCAGAACCTTCAGTTTACTTGACACGTGCTGCAACATTACAGTATATGACACCATCAGAACCTTCAGTTTACTTGACACGTGCTCCAACATTACAGTATATGCCACCAACAGAACCTACAGTTTACTTGACACGTGCTGCAACATTACAGTATATGACACCATCAGAACCTTCAGTTTACTTGACACGTGCTCCAACATTCCAGTATATGACACCATCAGAACCTACAGTTTACTTGACACGTGCTCCAACATTCCAGTATATGACACCATCAGAACCTACAGTTTACTTGACACGTGCTCCAACATTACAGTATATGACACCATCAGAACCTACAGTTTACTTGACACGTGCTCCAACATTCCAGTATATGACACCATCAGAACCTACAGTTTACTTGACACGTGCTCCAACATTCCAGTATATGACACCATCAGAACCTACAGTTTACTTGACACGTGCTCCAACATTCCAGTATATGACACCATCAGAACCTACAGTTTACTTGACACGTGCTCCAACATTACAGTATATGACACCATCAGAACCTACAGTTTACTTGACACGTGCTCCAACATTACAGTATATGACACCATCAGAACCTACAGTTTACTTGACACGTGCTGCAACATTACAGTATATGACACCATCAGAACCTACAGTTTACTTGACACGTGCTCCAACATTCCAGTTTATGACACCATCAGAACCTACAGTTTACTTGACACGTGCTGCAACATTACAGTATATGCCACCATTAGAACCTTCAGTTTACTTGACACGTGCTCCAACATTCCAGTTTATGACACCATCAGAACCTACAGTTTACTTGACACGTGCTGCAACATTCCAGTTTATGACACCATCAGAACCTACAGTTTACTTGACACGTGCTCCAACATTACAGTTTATGACACCATCAGAACCTTCAGTTTACTTGACACGTGCTCCAACATTACAGTATATGACACCATCAGAACCTTCAGTTTACTTGACACGTGCTGCATCATTACAGTATATGCCACCATCAGAACCTACAGTTTACTTGACACGTGATCCAACATTACAGTATATGACACCATCAGAACCTTCAGTTTACTTGACACGTGCTCCAACATTACAGTATATGACACCATCAGAACCTTCAGTTTACTTGACACGTGCTCCAACATTCCAGTTTATGACACCATCAGAACCTTCAGTTTACTTGACACGTGCTCCAACATTCCAGTTTATGACACCATCAGAACCTACAGTTTACTTGACACGTGCTCCAACATTCCAGTTTATGACACCATCAGAACCTTCAGTTTACTTGACACGTGCTCCAACATTCCAGTTTATGACACCATCAGAACCTTCAGGTTACTAGACACGTGCTCCAACATTCCAGTTTATGACACCATCAGAACCTACAGTTTACTTGACACGTGCTGCAACATTCCAGTATATGACACCATCAGAACCTACAGTTTACTTGACACGTGCTGCAACATTCCAGTATATGACACCATCAGAACCTACAGTTTACTTGACACGTGCTGCAACATTACAGTATATGCCACCATCAGAACCTTCAGTTTACTTGACACGTGCTCCAACATTCCAGTTTATGACACCATCAGAACCTACAGTTTACTTGACACGTGCTGCAACATTCCAGTTTATGACACCACCAGTTTCAGAACCTCCAGTATAGTTTACTTGACACGTGCTGCAACATTCCAGTTATATGACACCATCAGAACCTACAGTTTACTTTGACACGTGCTCTGCAACATTCCAGTTTATGACACCATCAGAACCTCAGTTTGCTGCAACATTTACAGTACTTGACACCACACGTGCTGCTGCAACATTCCAGTTTATGACACCATCAGAACCTTCAGTTTACTTGACACGTGCTGCAACATTCCAGTATATGACACCATCAGAACCTACAGTTTTACTTGACACGACACCATGCTCCAACATTTTACAGTTATGACATTACATCAGAACCTACAGTTTACTTGACACGTGCTGCAACATTCCAGTATATATATGACACCATCAGAAACCTACAGTTTACTGACACCATGAACACGTTTACATTGACACGGCTGCAACATTCCAGTTTATGACACCATCAGAACCTACAGTTTACTTGACACGTGCTGCAACATTACAGTATATGACACCATCAGAACCTACAGTTTTACTTGACACGTGCTCCAACATTCCAGTTTTTATGACACCATCAGAACCTACAGTTTACTTGACACGTGCTCCAACATTACAGTATAGACACCATCAGAACCTACAGTTTACTTGACACGTGCCATCAGAACCTACAGTTTACTTGACACGTGCTCCAACATTCCAGTATATGACACCATCAGAACCTACAGTTTACTTGACACGTGCTCCAACATTCCAGTATATGACACCATCAGAACCTACAGTTTACTTGACACGTGCTCCAACATTCCAGTTTATGACACCATCAGAACCTACAGTTTACTTGACACGTGCTCCAACATTCCAGTATATGACACCATCAGAACCTACAGTTTACTTGACACGTGCTCCAACATTCCAGTTTATGACACCATCAGAACCTACAGTTTACTTGACACGTGCTCCAACATTACAGTATATGACACCATCAGAACCTACAGTTTACTTGACACGTGCTCCAACATTCCAATATATGACACCATCAGAACCTACAGTTTACTTGACACGTGCTCCAACATTCAGTATATGACCAATCAGAACCTTCAGGTTACTTGACACGTGCTCCAACATTACAGTATATGACACCATCAGAACCTTCAGGTTACTTGACACGTGCTCCAACATTCCAGTATATGACACCATCACTTGAACCTTCAGTATATTTACTTACAGTTTACACGTGCTCCAACATTACAGTATATGACACCATCAGAACCAGTTACTTGAACCAGAACCTCACACGTGCTTACATTACAGTATATGACACCATGACAGGTTACTTGACACGTGCTCCAACATTCCAGTATATGACACCATCAGAACCTACAGTTTACTTGACACGTGCTGCAACATTACAGTATATGACACCATCAGAACCTTCAGGTTACTTGACACGTGCTCCAACATTCCAGTATATGACACCATCAGAACCTACAGTTTACTTGACACGTGCTCCAACATTCCAATATATGACACCATCAGAACCTTCAGTTTACTTGACACGTGCTGCAACATTACAGTTTATGACACCATCAGAACCTACAGTTTACTTGACACGTGCTGCAACATTCCAATATATGACACCATCAGAACCTACAGTTTACTTGACACGTGCTGCAACATTACAGTATATGACACCATCAGCACCTACAGTTTACTTGACACGTGCTCCAACATTCCAGTTTATGACACCATCAGAACCTTTAGGTTACTAGACAAGTGCTGCAACATTCCAGTATATGACACCATCAGAACCTACAGTTTACTTGACACGTGCTCCAACATTACAGTATATGACACCATCAGAACCTTTAGGTTACTAGACAAGTGCTGCAACATTACAGTATATGACACCATCAGAACCTTTAGTTTACTTGACACGTGCTGCAACATTCCAGTTTATGACACCATCAGAACCTACAGTTTACTTGACACGTGCTGCATCATTACAGTATATGACACCATCAGAACCTTTAGTTTACTTGACACGTGCTCCAACATTACAGTATATGACACCATCAGAACCTACAGTTTACTTGACACGTGCTCCAACATTCCAGTATATGACACCATCAGAACCTTCAGTTTACTTGACACGTGCTCCAACATTACAGTATATGACACCATCAGAACCTTCAGTTTACTTGACACGTGCTCCAACATTACAGTATATGACACCATCAGAACCTACAGTTTACTTGACACGTGCTCCAACATTCCAGTTTATGACACCATCAGAACCTACAGTTTACTTGACACGTGCTCCAACATTCCAATATATGACACCATCAGAACCTACAGTTTACTTGACACGTGCTGCAACATTCCAATATATGACACCATCATAACCTTCAGTTTACTTGACACGTGCTGCAACATTACAGTATATGCCACCATCAGAACCTTCAGTTTACTTGACACGTGCTGCAACATTACAGTATATGCCACCATCAGAACCTTCAGTTTACTTGACACGTGCTGCATCATTACAGTATATGACACCATCAGAACCTTTAGTTTACTTGACACGTGCTCCAACATTACAGTATATGACACCATCAGAACCTTCAGTTTACTTGACACGTGCTCCAACATTCCAGTATATGACACCATCAGAACCTTTAGTTTACTTGACACGTGCTCCAACATTCCAGTATATGACACCATCATAACCTACAGTTTACTTGACACGTGCTGCATCATTACAGTATATGACACCATCAGAACCTTTAGTTTACTTGACACGTGCTGCAACATTACAGTATATGACACCATCAGAACCTACAGTTTACTTGACACGTGCTGCAACATTACAGTATATGACACCATCAGAACCTACAGTTTACTTGACACGTGCTGCAACATTCCAGTATATGACACCATCAGAACCTACAGTTTACTTGACACGTGCTCCAACATTCCAATATATGACACCATCAGAACCTACAGTTTACTTGACACGTGCTCCAACATTCCAGTTTATGACATAATCAGAACCTTCAGTTTACTAGACGCGTGCTCCAACATTACAGTATATGACACCATCAGAACCTTCAGTTTACTTGACACGTGCTCCAACATTCCAGTATGTGACACCATCAGAACCTTCAGGTTACTAGACACGTGCTCTAACATTCCCGCTCCAACACTCTCAGTGAAAATTGTGAGATATTCATCAAATGAGTTCCGACATGATCAATGTAAGTCACAGATTTATGAACCTCCTGCAGAATGTCCTTCTGGGCGTTTCGGTCCAAACTGTACGAAGACTTGTCCGGGCTCGTGCGATGGCAAGATCTGTAACATTACTACTGGGGAATGTTTCGGATGTAAAGGCGGTCGCTTTGGTCGTTTCTGTGATGGTAAGCAGTTAATTAGTTTGTTCATTGGTTAGCCGGTTAACTAGCTGGCAAGTTAGCTAAGTACAAAATGGGATAAAGCTCAAGCAAGTTAATTGGGCACCCTGATAACATCGAATGGAAGATATAACTCAAGCAAAGGTAGCATTTTGCTAAATGTAGAATTTTTATGCAATAATTTTTTTTTTTTTTTTTGGTCAGTTGAAACGATACAGATAATTCTTAAAAGCCAAATAAATCCTATCTTTATTTACGGAATTAAATCATGGACAGTTGGTAAATTAGTGAAAATGTATTTGGAAACTGCGGAGATGTGATTTTATAGACGAATTATGAGAATACCCTGGGCAGATGAAAAGAGTAATGAAGACGTCTTGAAAGAAACTGACTCACGAAGAGAACTGACTGTACGCATCAGAGAGAAACAATCTACATTCTTTTGTCATGTGATGAGAAGAAGAAAACTGGACTACATCGTAACGGTTGGAAAGCTGGAGGGGAGGAGAGGCAGAGGAAGACCGAGAGAACAGATGCCGGACAGTTTGACATCATGGCATCGAGGCCATCTGTATGAGAGTTGACTGTAAGTCCACGCGGCAGGAGGTTGAGTACCAACGCCACACAGCATGGACTTTGAGAAGAAGAAGAAATTTGCTTGTGAGTTGCTAGTTCGCTAGCTACTTAGATAGCTCAACAGTGTTATGCCGCATAACTACATTAGTGTTCTCTATAGTTTACTTGTGCTTAGGCATTGCGAACTCGATTCAAAATTCCGGGTGCCTGGTTCCTTCCTAGCTGCAGTCAATTTAACAGGCAGACCTCCTTGCCTTGGTTTCAACAGTGGCATGGGAAGCCTACTGTGCAGAAAGCAATGGCAAACTACTGAACGTAAAAGTGCCTACTGAAATTGCAAACTGTCATAAACGTTGCTGTTGTTGATTATGTGCTGTTAAACACCGCTAACTTTGATTGCCAACTAATGTGAAATGGCAAATGAAGTAAATAGAATGAGTACGTATCTAAAATGGCTAATTTTACAATCAGTGTCTGCATATATTAAGATTGTCTGGTTTGCCGACTCTAGAACATGCAACAAATAAGTTATGTCTGCGCAAAAACAGAGACAGTCTGGTTTGCAAACTCTAAAACATGCAACATATAAGTTATGTCTGCGCAAAAACAGAGACAGTCTGGTTTGCCGACTCTACAACATGCAACATATAAATTATGTCTGCGCAAAAAACAGAGACAGTCTGGTTTGCCGACTCTAAAACATGCAACATATAAGTTATGTCTGCGCAAAAACAGAGACAGTCTGGTTTGCCGACTCTAAAACATGCAACATATAAGTTATGTCTGCGCAAAAACAGAGACAGTCTGGTTTGCCGACTCTAAAACATCAACATATAAGTTATGTCTGCGCAAAAACAGAGACAGTCTGGTTTGCCGACTCTAAAACATGCAACATATAAGTTTGTCTTTTTATTAGTGGTAGTTTAAATTGTATTATTAAAAGCATTCAAAATGGTTATTTATTTATCACATGCTAAAGCTTTATTTTTTTTTTTTTTTAACTGTTCTTATAAATGACCAACAAATTCGCAGCAACAACGAAAATGAGAATAGCTGAGAAAGCGTTATTAAAATAGAAATAATTAATAAATGAGAACTTTAAAATCATGTGTTGAGCTCTCTCAGTTAACAGTGTCTGTCATCACCCCCCCCCCCCCCCCCCCCCCCCCGCCAATGCACAAACTGCTCATTTCTCCCTCCCCGAAGAATTTGGAATTTATCAGTCATCCGTGTCACCCAGACTAAAAGGGGTAATGAAAAGTGAAGGCAGCCGGTGTAATATTTACCTCATAATGTGTTATACAGATTCTTTTTAGATCAACAGTCAAAGTTCGCCTACAACCCGCACCGGGAACGCGGCAACGAAACAAAAATTGGATAGTCAGAAAACAAAACCACGATGAGGATGGGATCGTGGCTAGAGCAATGTTTTTCGTACTTTGTGCGACTCTTTTATAAAAAAAACACTTGCTTATTCGAATGCAACGGAGTGGGGAAAAAAATTTGAAAGCAATCGGTGAAGAACTTTCGGAAATTAGATATCACTAACAACGGAACATTTATGTTTTTATTTATATAGATTAACTTTCATGCCATGATTCTAAACTGTCCAACATCTTCTCTCTTGGTCTACCTCTGCCTCTGCTCCACTCTAACTTTCCCGCCATCACGATGAACTCGTTTTCTCTTTCTCATGACGTCACCGAAAAATGCTAATCGAGTAAATTTTTCGTCTTTGTAATCCTGTGTTTGATATCTGATACAGTAAGTACTCATGCTAAATATGTCTTCTCTGCAACGAACTGGTGTTACATATGCATGTTTGAAATGCTGCACATTTAACAGCAAAAAATGACCAAACATTTATTTCCCATCACTTCCCCCTTCCCTGTCGCTCCTTTCCCCACAAAACTAGCTTGCGCTGAAGGCTTCTACGGCCCGCTGTGCTTTAGCAAATGCTCACCGTACTGTAACCAAGCTACTTGTGATGTTACTACGGGTAACTGCTCCAGCTGTACGGGTGGCTACACGGGACCTCAGTGTATAGGTAAGTCAGTGCACAGACCATCCCTCACGCCATTCATACTTCGGACAAAAATGGCTAGGCCCAGGTGTCTATAGATGAGACAGAACTCTTCCTCGGACATAAAAAGGCTAGACCCAGGTGTCTATAGATCAGACATAACTCTTCCTTAGACATAGAGGGCTGGACCCAGGTGTCTATAGATCAGACATAACTCTTCCTTAGACATAGAGGGCTGGACCCAGGTGTCTATAGATCAGACGGAACTCTTCCTTACACATATAGGGCTTAACTGAGGCGTCTATATATCAGACAGAACTCTTCCTTACACATATAGGGCTTAACTGAGGCGTCTATAGATCAGACAGAACTCTTCCTTAGACATATAGGGCTTAACTGAGGCGTCTATAGATCAGACAGAACTCTTCCTTACACATATAGGGCTTTACTGTGGTGTCTTTAGATTAAACAGAACTATTCCTTACACATAAAGGGGTTAACTGAGGTGTCTATAGATCAGACAGAACTCTTCCTTAGACATATAGGGCTCGTCCCAGGTGTATATAGATCAGATAGAACTCTTCCTTAGACATATAGGGCTGGTCCCAGGTGTATATAGATCAGACAGAACTCTTCCTTAGACATATAGGGCTAGTCCCAGGTGTATATAGATCAGACAAACTTTCTCGGGCACAAAGTTGAAGTTGAAATCTAGACCATCGACTTCAGTGCATTGGGTTATCCCATAGATCTCTTTCTCTCTCTCTCTCTCTCTCTCTCTCTCTCTCTCTCTCTCTCTCTCTTTCTCTCTCTCTCTATCTCTCTCTCTCTCTCTCTCTCTCTCTATCTCTCTCTATCTCGCTCTCTGTCTCCCTCTCTCTCATGCTCTCTCTTTCACTCTCCCTGTCTCTCACGCTTTCTCTCTATCTCTCTCTTCCTATCTCTCTCTTTCTCTCTTCCTCTGTCCCTCTCTCTTTCTCTCCCTCCCTCTCACTCTCTGTCTTTCTTTCTCTCTCCATCACTCTTTATCGCTCTATCTCTCTTTCTCTATTGCCATCTCTCTCCCTCCCTTTTTCTCTTTCTTTCTCTATCTCCCTCCCTTCCTCTCTCCCTCTCGCTCTTTCTCTCTCTTCCTCTCTCTCTATCGCTCTGTCTCTCTTTCTCTATCTCGTTCTCTCTCCCTACCTCTCTCTCCATCTCTCTCGCTCTCTCCCTCTCTCTCTTTCCCTCTCTCTCTCCCTGCCTCTTTCTCTCCCTCTCTCCCTTCCTCGCCCCCTCTCTATTTCCCTTTCTCCCCTTCTCCCTTTCTCTCTCCCTCCATCTCTCTCTCTCTGTCTCTTTCTCTTCCTCTCTCTCCCTCCCTCTCTCTCCCTGCCTCTTTCTCTCCCTCTCTCCCTCCCTCTCCTCCTCTATTTCCCTCTCTCCCCCTCTCCCTCTCTCTCCCTCTCTCCCTACCTATTTCTCTCCCTCTCTCTCCCTCTCTCTTCCTCTCTCTCCCTCTCTCTTCCTCTCTCTCCGTCTCTCCCCCTCTCCCTTTCTCTCTCTCCCCTCTCTCTCCCCTCTCTATCTCTCCCTCTCTCTCTCTCTTTCACTCTTTCTCCCTCCCTCTCTCTCTCTCCCTGCCTCTTTCTCTCCCTCTCTCTCTCCCTCTTCCCCTCTCCCCCTCTCTCCCCTCTCTCTCCCTCTCTATCTCCCTCTCTCCACAGAACAGCTAGCCACCTCCCTGAGAGCGTCGCACAGAGCACGAACTCTGTAGCTATAAGACGGAAAATGCCACTCGTGAACTAACTATGCGTCCCTGGACCGAACCCACGACCTCCAGAGCGTCAAGCAATGGCTTGACCACTTCGCCACTTTTCCACATTCCATACTGTGGTGGACTCAAAGACAGAGATTTAACTCACTATGCAAGCTTACCAATCTAAGACCGGGCCACCTGAGAGCACCAGATACTATAACCCGCATAACCGTTGATTCGAAACCCAGACATACAGACCGGCAGGGAAGCGACTAGTCAGTACGCTCCTGCTGCTCCAGTGTTTAGTTAATTATTTGTTAACTAGTCTGATGTCTGCGCTTGAACAAACAAACAAACAAAAATTTAAAAAACATTTAAGACACACAATTAACAATAATTAGTTGAGTTAAGAAGCGACATTATAGCACTCGGTACAGTTCCTGAAGTGCTCCATTCCCATCTTCAGCAGCAATCGCCGAGTTCTAATTCCAGTGGTATCAGAAGAAGTGTGATCCTATAACCGTCTTGCATGTCCTAGGAGTCTTGAGTGTTGGCCCATGGCCACTCCCAAGTTATTCATTTCTGTTCAGACCGTGATTGTCTATTTGGTAAAGGACGTCGCAGGTCGACCCAGCCTCAAAAGGGTACCAGGATGGCTGTCCTGGGGAAGCAGAGACGGCCGGGGTAATGCTGACCACATTACCCACCGAGCGCCGATTGGTCTGTAAAAATATGGGTGCTCTTCCCATAAGCCCGCTGAGCCTAAAGACGTGAAAAGGGATCTTTACTTTTGGCGGCGTCCGTGGCTTAGGCGTTGCGAGTCTGACTCGTAATCCAATGTACCGCGATCGAAACCCACTGCTGGCTGCGTGGATTTTTATCATGATATGGGGCGTCGCAGGTAGACCCAGCCTAAAATGGGTACCAGGATGGCTGTCCTGGAAAAATAAAGACGGCCGGCGTAATGCTGACCACATTACCCATCCAGTGCCGATTGGTCTGTAAAAATATAGGACGCTCTTCCCACATGCTCGATGGGCCTGAGGCGTGAAAAGAGATCAATGATGATGATGAATTATGTTGGATAAGGCACAACAGCGATCACTCTCCATGTGAAACTAGCAATGCTGTTTTATTTGTATGATTAGTGAAGATAAAAATCTTCATTGTTACAAGTAGAAGTATAAACTCAAATTTTAAATTACTTGACGTCCCCATTGAAACTCCCTCACACAAAGCCCTCTCCACCCCCTTTTTCCATGGGGCGCTACCTCTAGTTTGAAGACCGCTGATGGAATGGAGATTAAATTTGTGAAGAAACAGTGTTTCCTAAATTATTTTGTGTTTATCTAATTGTATGTCACAAAATAAAAATCACTTAACAGGTGGTAGGCAACAACTTCACTGGTTTTGGATGTTGCTAGTAGTGATCACAGCAATCATCCTCACACTTTTCGTGTGCACGTTCTCGATCCTCTACCTACAACGGCGGATAGCGTCTATGGCTACTTCGGACACCACAGGAACAAGTACAACTGACGCGCCCAACACCGGATACCAGATTTCTAGTGGCCGTTGGCGTCTTCCAGCGCATTCGTATGCAGTTGTTCATGTCTTCTTATGTTTCCTTGTCTACGTACTAGTACCTAGTTTTGCTTCGTTGTCCGTGTACCAGTATGTGAATATTTGTCCTTGTCCATGTACTAGTACCTAGTTTTGTTTCGTTGTCCGTGTACCAGTGTGTGAATATTTTTCCTTGTCTATGTACTATTGTGTGAATATTTTTCCATTTCCATGTACTAGTGTCAGGTTATGTTTCGTTTGTCCATATACCAGTACCTTGATTTGTTTTATTGTTCATGTACCAGTTGTTGTTGTTATCGATCCAGCGGCGCATGAGCTTTCGCCCTTTGGCCCAATGCCATGTAGTGGAATTTGCATGTTTTCACAAGCTGTTCTTTTCCTCCGTACAAGGTGTTCCACTTGTCTGGTCTCGGAGGGAGTAGCATTCTTCTAGTCTCGCTGAGTTATGGACACTCAAAGAGATGGTGTTCAACAGTTTCGTAGGGGTAGTTACATAGCTGGTACTCTGGGGAGTGTTGTGGCTGTATTCTGTTTAGATGTCCATTGAGTGGAGTATGTTGCGTTCTAAGTCTGAAGATGGTGGCCTGGTCCCTTCTTGTTAGATGGTTAATGCTGTCATTAGGATCAGGGCCAGCCATATGTCTATAAACCTCTCTTCCAGTGTCTCCCATGGCCCGTCTGTTCAACCGTCTCTTTGTTTATAGCTCTTATCAGTGTTTTTTGCTGTCTGGAGGGTTGTCGCTGTAGGTGGTTGTTCTTGTGTTGCTCTTTTCTTTGCCAATCTGTCAGCTCTGTCATTACCTGGTGTGCCGGAATGGCCTGGAATCTACTGCATCACTATTCTGATGTTGTATGAGGTAATAGGCTGATCAGCATCCAGGATTATCTTGGCTATGTCAGTTCTGCAGCATTCACTGCCCTCCAGAGCTTGAAGGGCAGACATTGAATCTGTGAAGATGACAATATTTTGGACCTTTGAAGGGTAAACATCCATTACAGTCTTTAGGTGATATACTGCTGTTTCCAGTGCAATTATTTCAGCTTCATAATTTCAACAGAAATATCCCGCATGCATCAAAAATCTCTTCAACAGATCCATCGGGATAACCTATGTAGATTCCGTAACCTGCTTTAATGGAAGCTTTAAATGCTGAATCATAAGTATAGACATGTATCCATTCTTGGGGGTAAGAATCAACGGTCTCTAGTGATGAGTTCATAAGAGCGATTGGGTCGGACTGTTTGGTTTCCTCGCCTACCAATTTAATTCGGACTTCTGGAGCTTTAAAGCGAGCATGCGGTGGTAGGTTTCTTGCAACATTCTGAATTCCTTGACACCTTTATGGGAGGTGGTATCTGTCCTGAATTTCATTAACACAGTGTAAAACCGATTTGTGCTTTATTCTTTGTTTGGGTTCCCAGTTTTCTACAAGATGTCTATTAGGATGGTTACGATTTTTTCTAACGCATCTTTCATAAATTTCCAAAGTGGCTTTTTCTCTCCGCAACCCGAGGGGTTCCACATTTGTATGGATTTCAAATGCAGCAGTTGGTGTAGACTGCATAGCTCCGCAGATTAATCGGAGGGCATTATTTTGTACTCTGTCAAGAGTCTCTAGGTTAGTTTTGGAGCAAGTTGTAAGCAGTGAGTTGTACTCTATCACAGAGCGAACATATCCTAGATATAAGCCCCTCAGAGTTTCCTTGTCTGATCCCCATGATGTACCTGCAAGTCTCTTTAATAACTGTAACCGCCTCAATGCCATATTCCTGACGTTTTCAATATGGTTCTTGAGGCTGAGCTGCTGGTCAAGTGTGACTCCAAGGTATGTGGGATGCTCTTCTTTCATCACTTGGTGTTTGTCTAACCTCAGGTTAATATTCTTCCTTGCTACTTGGTGGCTTTTGGTAAAGATTGTGTAGACCGTCTTTGCACAGTTAACCTTGAGTTTCTATCTTTGGCAGTACTCATGCAGTCTTCTTAGGTCTCCATTCAGTCTTTGGGCTCCACTTTCCACATTTTCATGACTGCCATATTGCTAGGTCATCAGCGTACAAGGCTTTTTTGGCCTTGATTTGTTTTGGCAGGTCATTGATAAAGATTAGGAACAGTGTACAGCTCAATGATGAGCCTTGTGGCAAGCCCTCCTCCAAGACTTCTTTAGAAGAGATTGCGTTGTGCATCTTAGTCTGGATTGTTCTATCTATCAGAAAGTATTTCACCCAGTTATACAATCTGCCATGTATTCCTATGCTCATTATCTTCATCAGGAGACCTTTTCTCCATACTCTGTCATAGGCCTGCTGGAGGTCGACAAAGACGGCCACTGTGTGTTTCTTATTCTGGAAGCCATCATGTATTCTTTGTGTCAGTCTGAACAGCTGGTCTTCTGTACAGTTGTTGGTTCTGAAGCTTGCCTGTTCATGGCATAGAACACCAGAACTCTCTAGGAACCAATATAAGCGCTTGTTTATCATTCTTTCTGCAAATTTGCCCAAGCATGATGTTAAGGATATCGGGCGGTAGCTTTTGGGGTCATTTGGAGGCTTTTTGGTTTTAAGAATGGGGACGATATATGCATTCCTCCATGCCTTTGGAAGTTTGCTTGACCTCCAAGTTTTATTAATAAGCCTAAGAACTGCTTCTCTCCCAGACCGGCCAAGATGAAGCAGCATTTCATTGTGGATCTTATCTGGGCCTGGGGATTTTCTAGAATTTAACTTCTTCAGGGCTTGCTCTAATTCATTAATGCTAAATTCATTTTCAAAAAGGGAGTCGCTGGCTCTTGGAGCTCTCTTTTGTTTCTTCAACTGAGAGAGCTTTGTTCTATTGAGTTCTGACAGCTTACCTGCTCTGTTAACTGAGGCAAAATAATGATTGAAATGTTCTGCTTTCTTCCTGTCTTCAGTGATTGTCTTACTCCCATCTGTCACTGGTTTTGGGTTCACCCTTCTACTTTCTCCGGAGAGGTTTTTAACTAAAGTCCATGCTTTATTTCCATTCTGTCTAAGGTCTAAGTTGGAGCAAGTTTCTGTCCATTTATCTCTTTTAGCCTTATTAACTACAAGCTTTACTCTGGCACATGCTTTATTGTATTGGATCTTAGCTTCTGTTGAACGTGCAGTTTCGAGCAATATTCTTGCTTTATTCCTTTCAGATATGGTATTTTGAATTTCTTTGTTCCAAAAAGGTTTATATGCCTTCCGGCTGTCCCTTGGGATGGCTTTCGACGCTGCATTCACGATTGCTTCTGTTATATCTTCACAAAAAGTTTCCACACAGCTGTTGTCAATTCTTCCCAGGAGGCAGTCAGATGTTTCCTGAAAGAGTTTCCAGTTTGCTTTTGGGAAATTCCAACGGGTTCACTGCTTGAAGCGTAATTTAGCGGTGGTGCTTACAGTTGTGAGTAAGGGTTTGTGGTCACTTCCTATGTTATCCAGGACTTGTGAATAGCTTGTGTCTGCTAAGTCGGATGAGCAGATGGTCAGGTCTGGTCGGCTGAGAGATAGGTGGGTCCTGTGTAACAGTGTAGGTTTAGACTCTGTGTCCTGCAGCACTAATAGGTTAGTTGTTTCACAAGTATCTTTGATGTATTTCCCTGTGCTATTGTAGTCAGGGTAACCCCAACATGGCGAGTGTCCGTTGAAGTCACCAACAAGAAGGGTTTTATGGTGCTGTGTTTTGTATAGTTCTGGTATGTTGCATGTTGTCTGAGGTGGGCTGTACAAGTTGTATATCGTATATTTGCTTCCATTGTGCCAGATAGTTGTTTTTTTTTTTTTTTTTTCACATCTGTAGGGTGAGATGTCAACAGCATTGTTACATCTCCTTGTATGTCATTTCTGATATAGGTCACTATGCCCCGGCAGTCATTGCACTTACAGGCATAACTACTATATCCAGTGAGATGCAGATCAGAGTCTTTATGCAGGGTTTCTTGTAGGGCAGCCACGTGTACCCTGTGGTTGTTTAGCAGTTTGGCAAGTTCAAGTTTCTTATTTCTTATTCCACAGATGTTCAGCTGCAGAATATTGAGCATCTGTGTATTTTTTGCTGTGCAGTCTGAGTTCTTTTTGCTTTCCCTCCCACTCTTCCTCCTCCTGGTGTGTCTGATTTTCCTATTTATCTCAAATCTTCCAGTAGCCAATTTTTCGCACATGACAGCCTGGTTTCCCACTGTCTGGCGCGGGGCCTTGATATGTACCAGTATGTGATTGTTTCCTTGTCCATGTACCAGTATGTGATTATGTTTCCTTGTCCATATACCAGTATGTGATTATGTTTCCTTGTCCATATACTAGAATGTGATTATGTTTCCTTGTCCATATACCAGTATGTGATTATGTTTGCTTGTCCATATACCAGTATGTGATTATGTTTGCTTGTCCATATACCAGTATGTGATTATGTTTCTTTGTCCATATACCAGTATGTGATTATGTTTCCTTGTCCATATACTAGTATGTGATTATGTTTCCTTGTCCATATACGAGTATTTGATTATGTTTCCTTGTCCATATACCAGTATGTGATTATGTTTCCTTGTCCTTTCCTTTCCTTTGACTTTTATTATACAACTAGCTGTACCCGGCCACGCGTTGCTGTGGCGTAATTTGACTACATGGAAAATAGAGAACATAGAAATGTGTCTTCGCTTCACGCTAGCGATGTACAGAGCAACAGCTAAACCACTGCTAATAAAACTGGTTACAAAAGTGGTTATTTGGTTATCACATGCTAAAGCTGTTTGTATTTTTATAGGAGACGGAAGTAAAGCTACAACTGTACTTGTAAATAACAAAGTAAGTCGTAAAAAATAGAAAAGCGGAGGTAGCATTAGTAAAATATAAACAAATTAGGTAATGAGAACCTGAAAATCACGTGTAAAGCTCTTTAAGTTCTCTTAAATTCAAGTCATTACCCCCCTCCCCTCCCCTTTTCCACCGACTACTGCTCTCTCCCTCTTCGAAGGATTTGAAAATCACTAACTGGCGATATTTTGTTGTTGCTGTAACTGACATTGACATACCTGTCCATCTAGACTAAAATAAGGAGCAGGAATTGTAAAAGGTAGTGAATAGGGCTAGTGAAATATTTACCACATCATCCTTCAAGTACCAGTACAACTACTAAAATAATGTTACTGCTATCTGTGTTACCATCGGAGTAGACAGAGAGTCGTGAGCCAGAAGATTTAGTTCCGCATGGCTAGTGCTGTCGCCACAGACTGGTCAGGTTAGGATGAATAATTTCACTTGCCGACAGAAGAACGCCATAACCTTACCGGCGGTCTTCACATGAGAGCACTATGGTGTAACAGCCCAACCACAACTATTACTGCTGCTGCTACTTTAAGTGGGTAAAGCAGTTACTGTGACTTAAAGCTCTCTCAGTTAATAGTTTGCCCCCCCCCCCCCCAAATTCACCGACAACTCTTTCCCACATTGAAGTAGTTGGGAGGAAAAAAAAAAAAACACTTGAAAAGCAAATGAACACAGGGAAAAAACACCATAATTAGGAAATGAACGCCATTGTAAACACCACAGCTTAAAATTCCAACACAGATGAAATAACTAAATCTAAATGAAAATAAATGAAAATCTATAAAATTTCAGCGTAACCATGCAATCGGAAAGTTTAACAATGCAATCATAAGTATGCGAAATGGTCAAATTTAATTATCAAATGGTTTACCCATTTACTGGTTTTTTTTTTTTTTTTTAATATGAAGGCAACATGGCTAGTGCTGTCACCACGACAGAGCAGATGAGGATATTATTTTAGTCCGGGGTAAAAAAAAAAAAAAATTAACTACTGCGGATTCGAACCCAGATCTACCGCACTTGAACCCAGTGTTCTAACCATTCGACCAAGCAGCCACTTAATCGAAACAACGAAAAGAGAACACAACTATTAGACATATGTGTCCCTACCACTGTGTCGCGATTAAAACACAATTCAAAACCGCAGGCAATTGTTTTCTCGTAGACAGATACTCCAGATATATTAATGAAATAGAAATCGCACGTGTCTAACACGGTTCATGAAGTTAATGTCGCAGTCACTGTCTCCCCCGACGTCGAGACAGTCCTCGATTTCCCCCCCCCCCCCCCCCCCCCCCCCCCCCCCCCCCCCATCGAAGGTTGTTTGAAAAAAAAAACAGAAAATAGAAATCGTGTTTAATATTGTTATTGTGGCAAATATAGAGATAGTCTTGTTTGCTGTACCACGACCTACTCTATGTATTAGTATTAGAGAAGGCGTTGGCTGCACGTAACTCGCCGGCGAATGGTAAATACGGCGCATGCGCAATTACTAACGTGGCTATAATTAGAAATCACTAAAGTTATAAATATTAGTTGCGTATATTTTGGCATTAATTGTGGTCACCTATCTCTAACAGTGACAGGTTGAATTTCAAACCACGACAGTTCAAAATCCGGTATCACAACAAACATATCTTGAAAATTTCAGCTAAATCGGTTCAGTAGTTTCCGAGTCTATAGGGGTGAAACAAACACACAAACATTGATTTATATATATATAGATTAGGCACTTTTCTCGTAAATCACCATTACTTCTCTCTCTCCGTTATTCAAATTGAGACCCATTTTTTAAAAAAACTTTTTTATAATAATCCTCCTCTTCAGTAACCAGAGAAAGAGCTGACATGTTATTGGCTCCATTCGCAACCTGACTGAATCTCCGCCTGTTTCCTCTTCATTGTTGAATATTTACAAGAACCTCTACTCACTCAATTAGGGGTGGTTTGTTAGCGAGGGATATATATGTTATAAAACGATACAGTTTAGTGAATAAGAAAATAGACTTTAAGGCGGGCGGTGGAGTGGGGGAGGGCGTTTTAGGGTTTAGATCAAGAAACCTAGAAAGGTGGCTTGATGACCGGGATATATGAGAAAGGGTGGCTCAGGCGCCATCGTCATCCTCTGTGTCATAGTAGCGAACGCCGGCCGCTCAGAGATGGTTTGAGCTGTAGTAAAAAAGAAAAGGAGAACGTACGACAGAAGGGTGGGTGTCTTATCTTAGGGTTAGATGTTGGTAGTTTAAGGAGGGTTTAGTTTGTAGAAAAAATGACAACTTTAGGAAAATGGCTGCCGTTGTGACATATTAATAGATGCCGGCAGCTAAGGGGGGGTTTGAGTGGAAGTTAAAATGGAAATTTATGGCAAAGCATCGAACTTTTTTTGTCATAGTACCGAATGCTGGACGCTGAAACCAATCACTTGTGACATCAGATGGCCGCCATCTTTTACTAATGATAAAGAGGGAGGCTGAGCAAAAAAATCGATACAAATGATACCTCAAACACCCTACATAACTACTCACATATGTTATGCAGCACTTGTGGAAATGTCCCAAAATAAGTGATAAGTTTATTTCTTAGAACTTGACCTGGAACCCACCCAAGGTCGGGTCGACCAGGCAGCCAGGGCCATTTGAAAAAAGGAAATCCGGATCATCAGGGCCTGAACCCACGACCTTTCGATTCAAAGGGGATCGCTTAGCCGCTGCACCACGGCTGCCCGCAGAATCTTTTTGCATTGTTCAGATATAGTTAATGATGACTGCACAAATTTGTAGCCGAGTAAGCTAAACTTGATTGATAGAAATCTATTCTAGGTTTAGGCAATTGTAATATACGGACTCTCTTGCTGATGATAAAACTGGATCAAACCCACCGGACAAGATAATTTCATGTATTTTTTTTTTTTTTTTTTAGATAAGATTTCGTGAAAAAATTTGGCTTTATTTAAAACTAAACGTTTACTAAATGTTAGAAGTTTTAGATGGCCACAGACACGATTTTGATTAAAGTGTTTTATATTAGCGAGTATATGTCAGAGAACGCAGTCGTCTGACGTTAGATCTGTGGCAACCATCAAAGACTGCCGAGCGATAAACGATATGTGTTTGGACCTTCATTCATTAGAATGGGGTGTGTTTATGTGTGTGTGAAGGTATGTGACTGTGTTTAAGTAAGTGCGTGTCAGTGTGGCTATGCAGCTTTGTATGTGGGTGAATGGAGTGTGTTTATGTGTGCGTGAAGGTGTGTGGGTGTGTTTAAGTGAGTGGGTGGGTGTGTGTGTGTGTGTGTGTGTGTGTGTGTGTGTGTGCATGCATTTTACCACCCATGCTTTTGTCATTTTTTCTTCTTCTTTTTTTGATATTCAAAATATGCATATTATCATAGAAATATTACATGCTTATTGATAAAAGTACAGCTGCAGTGTGAAAGACGGGTGTTTGGAAGGGCCGAATGTAAGACGGGCCTGCGTGCCCAATTTGTAACCCTTTGAAAATAAAGTTCGTTCGTTCCTGTCTGTCATTATATGTCACATGGGACTCTCAGTCTTTTGTTCCATATGGTTCTATCCTGTGAAATAGTTTAATATCATGGATGAAATCCAGTCTAGCAGCTTTGGCCTCTCTCATAAACGTTAGTCATGTGGTTTCTGTAGGCCGTTCTCGCCTTCTTAATCTGTTTATTTCCCATTTTCGTGCCTGTCTGGCGATTCTCTGCTGGTTTCTCCTCAGGATTTGTCTAATGCAGCGCAGTCTTCTCTCTTTTCTAACTTGATACTAATGGCTTTCCATACATTTCTCTTATTTCTTTAGTTCTTTTGTATTCCTCCTGTTTTATTTTCATCGCTTTCTTAGACTTTTGATTTTGAATGCATATAACTTTCATTCCATGTCTTGAGTGAGTCTCCAACTTTCACTTGCATGTGTTAAAACTGAAATGACATAAGAACCGAGAGTTCCATACTTAGTTAAGCTATGCATTTCCTTTACTATCACTGATGTTAAACCGATAATGCATAAGTCATTTCTCTCTCGGTGTGTGCTCAATATCATGCCGGCTAACTTTACTTCCCAGTTTATTTCCTGACACCCATATATGGCTGGTTTGGACTGTAAACTCACAATATGTTTTTTTAAATATCCCTGGTGTGTATTCAAACTCCAACCCGGTGTCTAAACTCAAAAGTGAAACATTGAATGATGCAATATTCACTCATAAAAAAGCTGTTATTAAAACAACGAAACAAAAAACATCTTTAACATCTACAGGCCTCTCATCGCGCTGATGCGTCATTGGGAAGCTCTGGTCATCCCGACGATGAACGACGGCGCCATGTCCACTGAGAGTGGGGCCACAGACCCACAGAAAGATCTCAGAGACAATCATCCGGGCTCTACTGATGGGGATCATCAACCAGGCTGATGTCCGCGGACAGGGCCGACAACCAACTTCTCAAGTACCGACTGGGACCATGATTCGATAGACGATGGGTTTGATTGTTTGGATAAGTGGGCTTTTAGATGTATGGATAGTTGGATGGATTGTTTGCAAGGCGGGTTGTTGGTTGTGGGGGGGGGGGGTGGTTTACATGCTGGAGTGGTTGGATGAGGAGGTGGTTGGTAGGTAAAATGGGAAAGCTGCTTGTGTGTGTGTGTGTGGTTGGATGAGGAGGTGGTTGGTTGGTAAAGTGGGAAAGCTGCTTGTGTGTGTGTGAGTGGTTGAATGAGGATGTGGTTGGTTGGTAAAATGGGAAAGCTGCTTGTGTGTGTGTGTGAGTGGTTGGATGAGGAGGTGGTTGGTAGGTAAAATGGGAAAACTGCTTGTGTGTGTGTGAGTGGTTGGACGAGGAGGTGGTTGGTAGGTAAAATGGGAAAGCTGCTTGTGTGTGTGTGTGAGTGGTTGGACGAGGAGGTGGTTGGTTGGTAAAATGGGAAAGCTGCTTGTGTGTGTGTGTGTGGTGTGGTGTGTGTGTGTGTGTGTGTGTGTGTGTGTGTGAGTGGTTGGATGAGGAGGTGGTTGGTTGGTAAAATGGGAAAGCTGCTTGTGTGTGTGTGTGTGTGTGTGTGTGTGTGTGTGTGTGAGTGGTTGGATGAGGAGGTGGTTGGTTGGTAAAATGGGAAGGCTGCTTTTGTGTGTGAGTGTGTGTGTGTGTGAGTGGTTGGATGTAGGGGTAGTTTAATGTGTGGGTGATTGACTGAATGCGTGGGTGGATGTATATGATGTTGGATGGGTGTGTGGTTAAAAGTGTGTGGATGGGTGGATATGGAGAAGGTTGTTACGATCTGTGCCTGATTGGATGTGGGGGTTGCTGGTTGGACGTGTGGATGTTTGGGTGAGTCAGTAGTGGGATGTGTGGGTGTTTGTATGCGTGTTTGGTTTTGTTGGTTTTCGATGAGTGAGGGGGTGCTTGGCAGGATGTTTGGTTGAGTGGGTTGTTGGATGAGTGATTGAGTTGGTATTTGGTTGAGTGGGTTGTTGGATGAGTGATTGAGTTGGTATTTGGTTGAGTGGGTTGTTGGATGAGTGGTTGAGTTGGTATTTGGTTGAGTGGGTTGTTGGATGAGTGATTGAGTTGGTATTTGGTTGGGTGGGGCTTTTTAGTTCATTGTTGCAAGTCCTAGTAACCAGAAGCACTCTCTACCCGAAAAACCCCACTTCAAATCTTAGTCAATAGATTCTATGAACTCTTCCATGGATAGGCCACACGTTATCTCTGATCACTATAAGCACCAGTTTTCCACCCACACCACCAAATCTGACCAAGTCTCAATTCAGTCATGCTCGTAAAGATTCCGGCTCTGTTCAAGTTTCTGGACAGGCTTGAGCCGATAAGCTCTCGACATAGAGCAGCATTGTTTTAACCATGGATTCCATTGTTACTGCAGGCGACATTCATCAATGAGTGATGTTTTTGTGCCTTGCACACAGAAATCAGTGTTGCACTCTTTGACTCATTGTTGACTCACTATTGACACTGTTGACTCACTATTGACGCACTATTGACTCACTATTGACTCACCGTTGACTCACTTTTAACTCACTGTAGACTCACTATTGAATTACTATTGACTCACTATTGACTCACTGTTGGCTCACTGTTGACTCACTGTTGACTCACTATTAACTCACTGTTGACTCACTGTTGACTCACTGTTGACTCACTATTCACTCACTGTTGACTCACTATTGACTTATTATTGACTTACTATTGACTCACTGTTGACTCACTGTTGACTCACTGTTGACTCACTATTGACTCACTATTGTATCACTATTGACTCACTGTTGACTCACTATTGACTCACTATTGACTCACTATTGACTCACTGTTCACCCACAATTGACTCACTATTGACTCACTGTTTACTCACTGTTCACCCACAATTGACTCACTATTGACTCACTGTTCACTCACTATTGACTCATTATTGACTCACTGTTCACTCACTATTTACTCATTATTGACTCACTGTTCACCCACAATTGACTCATTATTGACTCACTGCTAACTCACTATTGACTTACTATCGACTCACTATTGACGCACTATCGACTCACTATTGACGCACTATTGACTCACCATGGACTTACTATCGACTCACTATTGACGCACTATTAACTCACCATGGACTTACTATTGACTCACTATTGACTCACTATTGACTCAATGTTGACTCACTATTGACTCACTATTGACTCACTATTGACTCACTATTTACTCACTACTGACTCACTATTGACTCAATGTTGACTCACTATTGACTCACTGTTGACTCACTATTGACTCACTATTGACTCACTATTGACTCACTATTGACTCACTGTTCACTCACTATTGCCTCACTGTTGAATCACTATTGACTCACTATTGACTCACTGTTCACTCACTATTGATCCACAATTGACGCACTGTTGAATCACTATTGACTTACTATTGACTCACTATTGACTCACCATTTGAGGACTTTTGTGAATTTAAAGAAATAGTCACCAGTTCATAACTTTTGTAACTTCCAAGAAATAGACTGACATTAATTGACAACTTTTGTAACTTAATTAAACATATGCCGCATGTTAAATCACTTGTTGTTTCTGAATACTGAACCTTTTGCTGAATCATTTGATGGCTTTTTAATAACTGTAATAGTGTATGTTCACGAACATTATCCCAAAGTAGTTAATTTTTAAATATATGTGATGATGTCTCTCTATCGCTGAAGTGGCGTCCATTTTGTTTTTAATACAGCTGTTTGTAAGTTTGTGATAAATTCTTGTTATAGTTTAAAATGATGATGGATTCACACGTTTGTCCTCCCACAGGAGAAAATGAGTGTTACATGCACAAACGCCCTTACAAACACAGACTCATACACACACGAACACCCATACAACACTCATAGATAATACAAAATCATACATATACAAACACGCTTGTTCCTACTCTGCACATATGCCAGCACATCGACAGCAGATAGAAGCACTCTTTCAATTCCTGTTGCCTCAATGGCTGCAGTCCTTCTTGTGTAGACATTGTAAAGCACAGGTGAAATAGCTGACCCCTGTAGTAAACCAGGTGTGCTAGTGTATAGGTCTGAAGTCCAGGAGCCCAGGTGCATCGCATACAGGACTGCTGCAGCCCAGTTCACATTTCAGCAAAAGGCTGGCACACAGCAGCATAAGTAGAAGGGTTCCATATCCCACATGACTGTGTGCATTCTCTAGATCTACTGCTATTGCAACCGTGTCCATTCTGTGTTGAAACCATTGTCTAGATCAAAGGCAAATACTGCCGCATTCTTCCACCTGTCCTTTCCTGGTCGGTAGCTGCCTTGTCTTTTTGGTCCTTCGAGGAACTTCTGTAGCCTGTTAGGTACTATGTTCCCAAGAACCTCGCTGAACGCATTGAGCTGAGTTGAGCTGATTTGAGTTGAGTCAAGAATTGACATCACATCACTCGGGGCATTCCCATGTTTGCTAAGTCCCCATCTTCAGCAGCCAGCGCAGAGTTCCAATACTGATGGTACCAGTCACAATCTGGTTATATTTCCGTCTTGCCTTTCCT
>CAJHNH020001446.1:227373-242373 GCA_905116865.2 Candidula unifasciata
ACAAAAAGTGTACTTGTCATTGAGCACACGTGTACTTGTCATTGAGCACACGTGTACTTGTCATTGAACACAAGTGTACTTGTCATTGAGCACAACGGGTACTTGTCATTGAGCACACGGGTACTTGTCATTGAGCACAAGTGTACTTGTCATTGAGCACACGTGTACTTGTCATTGAACCATCAGACCATAAAGTAGCAGATATCACCATCAGACCATAAAGTAGCAGATATCACCATCAGACTAGAAAGTAGCAGATATCACCATCAGAGCAGAAAGTAGCAGATATCACCATCAGAGCAGAAAGTAGCAGATATCACCATCAGAGCAGAAAGTAGCAGATATCACCATCAGAGCAGAAAGTAGCAGATATCACCATCAGAGCAGAAAGTAGCAGATATCACCATCAGACTAGAAAGTAGCAGATATCACCATCAGAGCAGAAAGTAGCAGATATCACCATCAGAGCAGAAAGTAGCAGATATCACCATCAGAGCAGAAAGTAGCAGATATCACCATCAGACTAGAAAGTAGCAGATATCACCATCAGAGCAGAAAGTAGCAGATATCACCATCAGAGCAGAAAGTAGCAGATATCACCAAGACAAAACACTGCCAACCAGCACAGTGATCAGCGGACACTACAGTTGCTGGTGACTGTTTCTTGTCGTCTGACACTTTGAATTGTATGCGTTGTTGTTGTTTTTTTTTTTTTTTTTTTGTAATTATATCCCTCTAAGTTCTTGTTATATATTTTTTTTAAAGGGAGTGGATATGCATCTAAAAAAGATGAAGACCACTGTGTTAGAGCGATCACCTGATGGCTGATATGATCAGGATCAGACCTACCACCTTTACTTCTCCAGCACCAGGCTCGGTCCAGCTGGGAGCACTGTAATTCCGGAAGTGCGGTTTCTTACCCAAGAGGAACTAGACGGCACAGAAAATGACAATCACGTGACCACATCCGAACCCTTGGTCTCCATCTAATGATAGAATCTGGCTGCAAGACACCATGTATCTCTACTTCTATGTGTGCTAATCAGTACCCGTAAAATAGTAGACGTCTGTGGCTTCGGTGTTGACAGCTGGCTTTATATTTCCGAAATTGCCGGTTCAATTTCAAGTACTGGCAATATGCCACAGGAGACCGCTTTGCGTTGATTATAACAAGCCTTTGTTCTACTACCGTTTGTGCACCAACTGCGACGAATGCTTTTTTCCACTTCTCAGCTTCTTCTGTTGTACTATTTGCCTTGACTTCAAGAGGTCAAGACTCAACAATGTCTTTGCCCAAACCAGATTCAGTCCTTCTAGCAGATTTTTTACTTCTTTTATTAGCTACGCCTCTTTATCAGCTTACAATTTCATCAGCCCGACAGTGAAGTTCACCTTTTCTGTGGAGCCACCACCTCCTCTTCCTCCTCCTCCTCTGCTTCCTTTGGAACTGCTGCAGCTCGGATAGTACAAGTTTTTTTTTGCAGCCACTTCTAGCAATGTTAAATGCCTGATGTCATCAACAAGTTTCTGAATTTTGGGCGGTACAGCTTCTTTGAAATGTCTGGTTTTGCAGGTGGGATGGTATCAGTAGCTACTGTGTTGCATTTGCAAGACTGATGCTGAACTTGGATGGTTGAAGGGCTCAATGCAGTGAAAATTTCTGCATCTAAGTCTCACGGAGGAGTTTAAGCATTTTGTATCAAACAAGACTGTTGTAGGCGCTTGCTTGATCACTGTCTAATTCTTTCATTTGTATGCCAGCTTTGTTTCTGCAACGTTCTGTAAAGGATAGGCAAGGATTTTCTTTTTTTTTCTTTGAAACATCAGAAAATATAAAAGTCATCAATTGTCATTCCCCTGTGGGATGCAATTGTTCTTTATTTTGAAGCCCCACCCTGGCTCTTGCCAGGGGCGGCCATAAATATGGTCTAATGGCTGAACGCGGTTTTCGGGACCTCTCCACGGGTAATCCTCATCCACATGGTGACATTTTGTGTCATCGGGTGTTAGTCGCTTGTGTGATGTCTTAGTGGGGTAAAATGTATTACTACTACTACTACTACTACTACTACTACTACTACTACTACTACTACTACTACTACTACTACTACTACTACTAGTACCACCACCACCATTACTACTACTACTTCTACTACTATTACTACTACTACTACTATTATTACTACTACTAATAACACCATTACTACTGCTACTACTACTACTACTACCACTACTACTACCACTACCACCACCATTACTTGTACTGCTACTACTACTACTACTACTACTACTACCACCATTACTACTACTACTACTACTACTACTACTACTACTACTACTACTACCACCATTACTACTACTACTACTACTACTACTACTACTACCACCACGACCACCACCATTACTACTACTACCCCCATTACTACTACTACTACTACTACTACTACTACTACTACTACTACTACTACTACTACTACTACTACTACTACTACTACTACTACTACTACAACCACCACCATTACTACTACTACTACTACCACCACCACCATGACTACTACTACTACTACTACTACTACTACTACTACCACCCCACCACCACCATTACTACTACTACTACTAGTACTACTACTACTACCATTACTACTACTACTAATACTACTACTACTACTACTACTACTACTACTACTACTACTACTACTACTACTTCTACTACTACTTCTACTACTACTACTACTACTACTACTACTACTATACCAAAAAATGACTCATAAGCTTTTTTTTTTAAAGAAAGGGAAAAGGGCGGGGGGGGGGGGGGGGGTTTAACCGCATGACTGCTCCTGGGAAATTACTTGGAAAGGGGGGGGGGTTGGGATAACTAAAGTTGTCAAGGCCCTGATGTATCAGCGCCTATGATCATGTGTATTTGGGGGAGGGGGGAGCAATAACTCAAGTTGCCTGAGCCCAAATGTTCCAGCGCCTAAGATCGTGTGTGCTTCCGGGTTCCAGAGAAATTGTGTGTGTCTTGTTGACTGGTCTCAGCCATGCCTTTGTGCTAAATCTACAGGAACGATAACTATCAGTTCCCGGATATATTTTATCAATTCTGATGTGAAATGTCCGCTCTGCTTATCTCACTGAAATGTGGGTTTGTGTGATTGTCTGGAGGACAGTATCAGTAACGACCAGTGTCAGTGACGACCAGTGTCAGTGACAACCAGTGTCAGTGACGACCAGTGTCAGTGACGACCAGTGTCAGTGACGACCAGTGTCAGTGACGACCAGTGTCAAGTTGAATTTGGGGTATTTATTGTCTGGATGACAGTGTCAGTGGCGACCAGTGTCAGTGACGACCAGTGTCAGTGACGACCAGTGTCAGTGACGACCAGTGTCAAGTATGTTGAATTTGAGGTATTTAAATTACGTCTTTTTAGTGGAGCGGCATCCTGGCCTGAACAGGACAGCAGATCACATTTGACGTGTGTCGACGTTACAGGTGATATGTTTATAAGTTCTTTAAGGGTTGAACCGGATCGCTGAATTCTGCCTCTTTGTCCGTCATCTTGATTGAGATGATGGTATGGTAAACCATTAGGGAGCAGCCCGTGGGGGAACAAACCGGTGGATCGTTTGAGAGTGGAGTGAGAGGGTAAAACTGATGTGAGAGAGCTGGGGTCACATCCACGTTATAGCGATAAAAACAAAAATGTCTGTTGGGGGAAAAACTAGGCGTCTTAACATTGACAGTTCGTGGTAGCTGCAACAGCTACGCAGTTCTGAATTCTTACACTGAAGACCTTCCTGACCACATTTCATAAACAGTTGCAGGTTTAGACAGTAAACAGTGTTGTACTCAAAAGTGACGTTTTGTTCAAGATTTTTTAAATTATTATTTTTTTTCTGACAGTAATTGACTTTACTTGACTCTGACTTTACTTGTATTCTACGTACATCCACTCACAGAATTGTGGACAGTGGACTCTACGTACATTCACTCACAGAATTGTGGACAGTGGACTATACGTACATCCACTCACAGAATTGTGGACAGTGAACTCTACGTACATCCAGTCACAGAAATATAGACAGTAGACTCTACGTACATCCAGTCACAGAAATATGGACAGTGGACTCTACGTACATCCAGTCACAGAAATATGGACAGTGTACTCTACGTACATCCAGTCACAGAAATATGGACAGTGGACTCTACGTACATCCACTCACAGAATTGTGGACAGTGGACTCTACGTACATTCACTCACAGAAATATGGACAGTGGACTCTACGTAGATCCACTCATAGAATTGTAGACAGTGGACTCTACGTACATCCACTCACAGAAATATAGACAGTGGACTCTACGTACATCCACTCACAGAAATATGGACAGTGGACTCTACGTACATCCACTCATAGAATTGTGGACAGTGGACTCTACGTACATCCACTCACAGAAATATGGACAGTGGACCTGAGGCCCCCACCCTTAGAGCCACACACACACACACATAAACACACACAAACACAGACACTACCAACTTTTCCTAGAACAACCACCAAAGACCATAGCCACCATCTGTACCACCGCCACATCCCCCGGAGCCACCATCTGTACCACCGCCACATCCCCCGGAGCCGCCAAACATTTCTCGATTCGCCACCATTTTGATTTTTGTTTTTGTTCTAATTTTTTTTTTCGCAATAACTGTAAAACATTAAGATTATTTTGACACAAACTAAAATAAAATTGAATTAGCCAAAATTACGTTAAAAACATTTCTTAGCAATGCAAACGGGCTTCCTAAAGCGCGCATACGCACGCACACTCAACCTCACACACAAACCATTGGAGGCTACAGTCTCTTTATAATTTGTCGGAGGATCAGGGCCTCACTTGGCTGAAGCCCCATTATAATTTGTCAGGGGATCAAACCTCCATTTGGCTAAAGGCCCATTATAATTTGTCAGACAATCAGGCCCTCGCTTAGCTGAAGCCCTATTTTAATTTGTTAGAGGATCAGGCGCTCACTTGGCTGAAGCCCTATTATAATTTGTCAGGGGATCAGGGCCTCACTTGGATGAAAACCCACTTGCTGTGGTGTATTATCTATTGATAATTGAGTCTCTAGAAACATCTACCATTTCTACTTTTTTTTTTAAATACATGGTATTTTTCTTGATAGCTAACGTTATCTCTACACGTCTTCTTCTTCTGCTTCTTCTTCGATCCTTCTGTCAGAAATCTTATACCAGGAGGCCGGTAGCCCTTATGAAAGCTATCGTGCAGTCCATATTTTCTTGTGTACCATACATTTTTGTCTTTATTGTGGTTGTAACAGGCCAGATTGCGTCTCTCTGCGTCAGTATTGGAGCACATGCTCGGCATATTTTGTTGACACACTTCAGGAGCACGTCTCCATGTTTCCTACATCGAAAAGTGTGAACATATATTGAAAGTTTGTTGTGTCGTGTCCTTAGTCTGAGTACAATACACTGTCTCTCTAGAGAGACGATGAGGCGAGTCTTCAGAAGAGAATTGTGTATGTATCTAGCCACATCTCTTGGAAACTATTTGAATGTACCACCCAAGCCACTGTGACCCTGAATTTACTACAGCACAGACTGTTCTACTGAAGAGTCTAATTGAAACATCTGTTGCGTCATGTCTACAAACTATGTTTTTGTTGGGTTAACGATTGCTTGTAGAACTGACATAGCATCAGTCAGAAAGACCACTCTGCTATATCTGCTATGCTGTTGTTTATTTAGGAAAGAACATGCCACCAGAAGTGCATTTGTTTCTAGTAGTAGCAGTAGTAGATTTTTACCCCACCAGGACATCACACAAGCGATAAACACCCGATGACATAAAGCGCCACCATATAGATGAGGATCACCGTGGAAATGTCACAGAAACCGCGTTCAGCCATTAGACCATATTTATGGTCGGGATATATTGCGGCCCCTGGCAAGAGCCAGAGTAGGGCTTCAAATAACGAAAAATTGCATCTCACAAGGAGATGACTGGATTGAAAATTTGTTTCTGACTGACTGACTGACTTTCTACCCCACTAGGACATCACACAAGCGATAAACACCCGATGACACAAAGTGCCACCATGTGAAAGAGGATCGCCTTGGAGAGGTCCCAGAAACCGCGTTCAGACAATTGGCCATATTTATGGCCTGCCTATATTGCGGCCCCTGGCAAAGGCCAGGGTGGGGCTTCAAATAACAAAAAAAATTTAGTCCTAAGAAGGACGAAACTGGATCTGAAATAGTTTACTGACTGATTTGTTTCTGCTCTGTGACTGAGGGAATACGAAACCTATTGGTATAGTTTGTTCTATTTTTAAACCATGTGGGCATTCTACAAGGTCCGACAATTAAGTAATAAGACTAATTCCATAAAAATTAAAATAATCAACAGTTGAAGATATAACCTGTATTTTACTCAAAGTAAGCGCCTTGTGCATTGATGCAGCGAGTGGCAAGATGTAACAAACACTGTAACGACCTCTGTTGTTATGGCCCGTAAAGTCGATGTTACGGCCCTTTGGATGTCATCAATATCGTTAAAGAAGCGTCCTTTCAATCGTAACTTTTTTTGGGGAATAGAAAATAATCACATGGAGATAAATCCGTGAAATGTGATGGAAGGCTGAGAACACACACTTGTTTTTGGGGCCAAAAATGTTTTTTTTTTTTTTAAATGTCTCTTGGGCACCCGACCCGATGATGTGTTTGGTCATCAGACAACGAATGTGGTACAAATTGGCAAGCAGTTTTTTTTTCTTACAAAAATCTTGCACTAAAATGTTATGAATGGTCTCTCTGTATGGACACCAGATTCATCTGCCATCATACTCACAGTCAAACAATGGTCTTCTTGTATGCTTTCTCTGAGTTTTTGCAATGAGTCCATCATTACCAACAGAAATTTGGCGTCCATGTCTAGGTGCATTAGTAATCATTTCCACACCACTTTTGAATCGTGAATACCAGCTGAAAATTTGTTCACGAGATAAACAATTATCCCCATAAACTTGTTGCATCAATTCAACTGTTTCAGTGACGTTTTTTCTGAGTTTTAACAAGAATTTAATGTTAGTTTTTTTGTTGCTCCGTGCTGATTGCGTAACAGTGCACCTCTGACTAGGTCAAAAAAATTACGGCTTGTTTGTTGTCTGCTTATTAAGCAGAAAAGTTGCCACATCAAAGATGAATGTTGCCTCTTTAGAATGCAAGATTTGCTTTGTAGACGACATTTTTGTCTTGGTCATAATAAAATCAGTCTCGCTACTTAATTGTCGGACCTTGTATGTATCTTCCTCCTTCCCCGTCTCTTCATGAAACAAAAGTTCTAGTCCGAGAGTGGACGAACACACCCACACAAAAAATACATCTCACCAGAGTTTACAGGCGATGAATGGCAAGATGAAGAAGTTGGCTGTGGTCTTAAATTCTGGATTTCTAATTTCTTGATACATTTTGTCTTTGTTTGCAATATACAGCGGTCTTTTTAATTCTGGGTTGTTTGTTTTCTTTAGGTTTTAGATTTCTAGACTCCTCTCACATCATATCTTCCTTAGTGATAATGACACGTGTGATAGTAGTTTGCAGTTCTACTGTGTACAGCGGGAACGGGGGAGGGAGTGAATGCTTAGAGAAGTGAGGAAACGCAAACTGATAAATGAATGGCACAACCTTTAAGTGCAATTTCAAATGGTTCCCTAGCCATCTCGTCTCCACTGCATCTGCCTGTATGACCCCGAACAAATTACTTAGGGGCAGGTAATTTACCAGCATTTCCGGTCGAGTTATCACTCCATGAAAACATCTCCTATGGGTCATCACAGCTTCATACTGAAGAAACAAACATATTTGCCGCTTGCGGTTTGAAAGTTTCACAGCAAGACTGTTCAACTGACGGTCTCCGGTAAATATAAAGCCCGCGAAAGTCTATCAAGTGGTCCGTGGATAATCGTCTAAAGCAGTGATTCCCAAACTCTGGGCCGCGGCGCTCCGGGGAGCCACAACCTCTTCACAAGGGGCACCGCGGCGCTCCGGGGAGCCACAACCTCTTCACAAGGGGCACCGCGGCGCTCCGGGGAGCCACAACCTCTTCACAAGGGGCACCGCGGCGCTCCGGGGAGCCACAACCTCTTCACAAGGGGCACCGCGGCGCTCCGGGGAGCCACAACCTCTTCACAAGGGGCACCGCGGCGCTCCGGGGAGCCACAACCTCTTCACAAGGGGCACCGCGGCGCTCCGGGGAGCCACAACCTCTTCACAAGGGGCGCCGCGGCGCTCCGGGGAGCCACAACCTCTTCACAAGGGGCGCCGCGGCGCTCCGGGGAGCCACAACCTCTTCACAAGGGGCGCCGCGGCGCTCCGGGGAGCCACAACCTCTTCACAAGGGCACCGCGGGGCTCCGGGAGCCACAACCTCTTCACAAGGGGCGCCGCGGCGCTCCGGGGAGCCACAACCTCTTCACAAGGGGCACCGCGGCGCTCCGGGGAGCCACAACCTCTTCACAAGGGGCACCGCGGCGCTCCGGGGAGCCACAACCTCTTCACAAGGGGCACAGCGGCGCTCCGGGGAGCCACAACCTCTTCACAAGGGGCACCGCGGCGCTCCGGGGAGCCACAACCTCTTCACAAGGGGCACCGCGGCGCTCCGGGGAGCCACAACCTCTTCACAAGGGGCGCCGCGGCGCTCCGGGGAGCCACAACCTCTTCACAAGGGGAACCGCGGAATATTCGAAGATGCATGAGTTTTATTTCATTTTTTAAATCTCTAACATACGCATAGTCATACTTTTACTTAGGTTACTGAGCCGTGGAAATATTTTAATTTAAAAAAAAAGGCGCCACGACTAAGAATAGTTTAGGAAACACTGGTTTATAGTGACTTAAAAGATCTGTCTATGCTGAGGCTCGAACCCCAGCCATTGATGATCCTCATTTTCAAGATTTTGGCCCCTGAGTACATTTAGCTGAGAAACCATGGTTTTCAGTCTGCCCGAGTGGGTTCCGGGGTCCCGTTTTCAGTCTGCCCGTGTGGGTTCCGGGGTCCCGCTTTCAGTCTGCCCGTGTGGGTTCCGGGGTCCCGCTTTCAGTCTGCCCGTGTGGGTTCCGGGGTCCCGTTTTGTCTGCCCGTGTGGGTTCCGGGGTCCCGTTTTCAGTTTGCCCGTGTGGGTTCCGGGTCCCGCTTTCAGTCTGCCCGTGTGGGTTCCAGGGTCCCGTTTTGTCTGCCTGTGTGGGTTCCGGGGTCCCGTTTGCTGAGGGCAGCCTGGCGAATGAACCTAACGCTTGTCTTAGAAGGTGACTAAGTAGAAGTCCGTTGAAATCTGATGTATTGGGTCGAAATTTACAGATATCACAGCCTAGCGGTAAACCATAAACCAGTAAACCGCCCTTTGAAAGGCGAAAGCAGTAGCAGCAGAATGCAAATGTTTAAAGTCCAGAAGATCCACCTCACTTCATGTGGCTGTTATCCCACAACACTTGGTATATCACCATGAACTTTAAGGTTAGATACCTGCTGTAGAAAGCATCCTAAAGACACAATCCCCTGGCTCCAAAGACAATTCCATTGAACTCTGTAAAAATTGCACGCGTTAAGCGAACGTCGCTTCGGAATTAAGTGCATGGCGTGAGATTGTGATTTGCGGATTTCATTTTTTTAAATGTTTTTCGACTGTGACCAACGTGATGATGTAAACTGTAGATTCAGAAAATGGCGCGATGCCTGTTGTCGCAAAATTGGTGGTGCCATTATGTGATTAAAACTGATCGCGCGTGCATCTGCTGTCTGTTGGTGACCTCTGCTACCATCCATGATAAGCTGCATTTCTAATGTCGGACTGTTTGTGTTAGCACTTCGGATGGCTACCGTATGTTTTTGATGTGTGTGTGTATGCTAGTGTATATGCTGAGACAGCAGTCTGTCAATCTTTCCACAAGGGACTGTGATAAACATTCTGAGTGTTTTTCGTTAGCACAGGAGTGGAGCAACTATGGAGTGACCTGTTTGCTATGAAACTGAAACTAAGATTACCAGATATTTCTAGCCGCATATCCACAGTGAACTCCACAGCCTGATCTATATATACCCTGTAACTAATCTACTTTAATATAGGGCGACTTAGCTTCTTTCAGAATGACTGACTCTAATAATGTACTGTGATGCCACGGTAGTCTTCTCATACATGGTGCAACAGTTCATTAAATAGTACGCTTCAGTGCAGAATTGTATAAATACAAAGCAATATTTCGTCGTTACAAATTTGAACAAAGAAAACATAAACAATAGATTGCACTAATTATTGCCTGGCATATTTCTATGAAGGAGGAAGCTGTCGTGATCTAGTGGCTAGAGCTCGCCTGCCAATCTGGAGGTCGTGGCTTCAGGTCCTGACAGAACCGAATTTGTTTACTAAGTAAAATCCTGGGAAGTAAAGGTGGGAGGCGGGATGTTGATCGCATCAGCCACCGAGTTCCGATTGTTCTATGAAATATAGATATAACCCTATATGCCCAATACGTCTGAAGAGGTTCCATTACTTTTACTATATTTATTTTTAGGGAACCGCTGTAACGAGTGACTAGACGCTGACCTGATAGCCCGCAGATCTTGAGTTCGATTTAGCCTCAAGACGGATGTGTGTGTTATTCTTTGTTAATAGACTGTGTCTCTCATGTCCATTCAGCCTTAAATAGTGACCAAGCAATATTCTGGAGAGAAAAGGAGGTCGGTCTAGACTATCACTGGCGCAAGCCAAGGACTCTATTCATGTTACCAGTGATGACAGGCGTGCGCTGCAGTCATCTAAAACATCTAAGAGCAGACCAGTTGAAAAGAGGAAAGTCATGGATGGCATTAGCTGAAGATATCTTCAGGACATTGACCTCAGTCGAGCAAATACACACGGGGGGTGGGTAGAGAGGAATGGGTCGACATGAACACCCACAACAGCAGTTTCCACCAGGTCATTATCACATTAGTAAGAGAATGTAGAGCACTGGTTCTCCACCTGTGGGTCGCCACCGTTTCTGGGGTCGAACGTCCGTTTCACTGGGGTCGAACGTCCGTTTCACTGGGGTCGCCAAAGAAAATCGAAAAACACATATTCATGGAAGTTATGAAGTAGCAAAGAAAAACTTTGTATAGTTGGGGGGGGGGGGGGGGGGGGGGGGGGGGTCGCAAAGACCGGAAAAACTGCACTAAAGGGTCGTGTCATTAGGAAGGTTGAGAGCCACTGATGTAGAGAGTGGTGTAATTTTTTTCTTCAGCGTCAAGCATGAGAATGGAGGTGGAGGCAGTCACTGCTAGTCTAAGGAGGGTTGCAGAAAATAGAGTAATCAGAGGAAATATTGTGTCTGATTCTCAGTTGGCATTCCGGAAGGTTCGAAATGGACACATGTGGCATGAATGGATACCAAACATCAGTACGCCAACATTGCAGAAATAACTTTGATATATTGTCTGGGAAAAGCTGGAGTGCAAGAGAATGAGTGAATTTTATTGCTGCAAAAGTGATAACTATCGAAACACTTTTACTGAAAACATAGTGAAAACTGTAAATGAACGAATGTTGATAGAAAACACGAGGTAGGATGAAATAATATGTGTAAGAATGCGTGAACAAGACACAAAAAAAATGCATTAAATAAGGTCGAATTAACCCAAGAATTATTAAATATGTTACTGAATAAAGAGTTTGCATCACAGCATGGGAAACAAATCAAACGAATCAAACAAATCCATTCCTCCAGTAAAGAATTACCGTAGTGATGGTGCCAGTTTTAACCTGATTACATCTTCCCACGATTTGTCCCTTGCATAAACTCAGTTTGACTGACCCTCTGTTCATGCCCAGTTGAAACATTCTCTCCAGATGTATCTTCTCTGGTCAACTGTTTAGTCGATCCATGAATTCAACAGTGCATCTGTCAATGAATTAATCTTTCCCTGAATCTTTTACAAGAGAATCAACCCCACCCCCGACCCCTTCACTACCCACAGTGTCAATATGGTCTTATCATCATGTAGCAGGTCCTGTGCAGAACGTCGCTCCCATCACGATCTGCCTGAAAGAAACCCGGTCTCTCGCCAGCTCCCCCGTCTTGTGTACTTTCATATTCACGGAGTCCCATCTTCGTGTTGTTCGGCTCCTGCCCCTCCTTCCTGGTACCATGTCTTATACTATTATATTTTCTAATCCACCACGACGCTTAATATGACCAAAATATTTCGGCTTTCAGACAAGCTGCTGTTTATTAGCCGATCATTTCTTGATGTTCAGATCTTTTGAAATGTCAGTATTTCTCCTCTTCTTTGTCCATAATATTCTGGCATATGGTCAGATACGATAGTTAACCGTTATTTGCCATCCCTTGCAGAAGAGATTCATTCCAAGACAAGCAATACCCTTCGGCACACAAAAACTCTACTAATCCATCGGCTATGTACGCCGTTAATCGATTTTTGGGTGACTGGGCACTTTACGCAGCCGGACTAGGACAGCTGCGGAAATAATCGGGGGGAAAAAAAGGACAACACAAGGCGACTCTGACTTGATTACCGAGCCCGAGAGAGGGGAAAAACAGGTGTGGTGGTGGTGAGTTGGGGAAGGTTTGAAGTCCGTGCGGGGGAGGTCGATTTCTGTTTTCTGTGCTGCCGGACTTATTTGGGAGACACCAAATGGTTCACTGTTACAGATGGGGTGATGCTCAGTTAACGGTACGTACTTCGCCGACAGGTATTTTTTTTAAACATGAATCCCTAGAGAGTTATTTCTACAAACATCAGACGGAGACGGTTATGCGTAAAAGGTTTAAGAACTCGGGTCTAGACCACAACAAAGGAGATGTAGGTGGTTGATTGTCTTCCCCGAATATTCACGTTAAAAAATGTATAATGGTATTGTATTTAATTGAACGAGGCTGAATTGACTTCTATAGTGAGATAAGAGAGATCAAAGATATTAACAGCATTACAGTTAGGGGAGAGGGGGGGGGGGGCTTATAATATAAACAACGTGCGTTATGAGGATGACACAGTACTTATAGCTAAAAATGCAAGTGATCTACAACAATTATTTGACATTGTATTGAGGGAGAGCGCAAAAAAATGGTATATCCTTGAATATAAAGAAAACGGTGGTGGCTATTTCAAAGAAAAGAATACAGCCACAGTGTGATATTAGAATAGATGGTAAAAAACTAATCCAAGTCGATAAATTCAAATATCTGGGTACAATCATAACTTCAGACGCAAGAAGTGTGTCAGAAGTTGAAAGGCTGCATTTCACAGAATGAAGAAACATATTTGCAACAGGTGCCTCTCTTTGGATGTCTGAAAGAGATTACAATATTGCTATGTAGAACCTATATTGTGGTATGGCAGTGAATCATGGAATGTGAATGCACACATTAGAAAGACCATGGAGACGACGGAGATGTGGTTTTTCAGACGTATGTTAAGAATCCCTTCGATTGCCAGAGTAACAAGGATTGCTTGAAGGAAGCTAAGGAAAGCAGATCAATCTATACAGCTATTAGTAAAAAAAAAAAAAAAAACATTGTTCCTTGATCATGTGAGGAGAGGAAATGGGGGCTTTTGGGAATATTGTAACGACTGGGAAAATCAACGGTGGAAGAGGCAGACCGAGAGATGCTGACGGATAGGTTGCGACGGTGGCATGGAGAGATATCATACGTGAAACTGATCCAACAAAGGACAGAGATATGTGCAGATGCATGAACGACTAAGCCAGTCGCCGGGCACGTGATGATGGTGATGAAAATGTGTCGACCTCTGAGATTTAGGAAAATGAAACTTTAATACTCTCTGTATTTGCCCTTTTTTTTTTTTTTTGGGCGGCGTAGACGTTTGCAAAAAAATGCAACGGACACCGTCTGGCAGAAGCAAAAACGTTGCCACGACTCGAAACAGTGGCCGTGTCTAGCATCCATTTTGACCTGAAGATCAGACTATATCTGCCTGGGTGCCCAGTTAATTTTTTTATTTTATTAATATAATTTCATTTCTTTCGGGATTTATATCTGTGACAGATGGTAAGGATGCTCATCTGTTCTATCTCGGCACACTAATGTTGAATTTGCTGAGAGATAAGAGAGCTTCCTGTGGCAAATTGGATGAGTTTCTCTCCTTCAGGGAACTTCCTGTGACCAAGTGGTTTGGTTTTCTTTCCTTTAGAGAACTAACGAACGAACGAATTAACGAACTTTATTTTCAAAGGGTCACAAATTGGGCATGCAGGACCGCCTTACATCCAGCCCTTCCAAACAACCGTCTTTCACACTGCAGCTGTATTTGATCAATTAGCATGTTATATTCATATGATAATATGCATATAAATATCCACACACACAAAACACACACACACACACACACAAAACACACACACACACACAATCATGGGTGGTAAAATGCATGCACACACAGACACACCCAAAGAAACAAATGCAGACACACACACACAAACAGACATACGCTCACAGACCCAATCACACACAGAGATACACACACACAGATACACACATGCGACAAACTTGCATACACACAGACTCACACACACGGACACACACATATGCACAAACACACATACACACACACAGACACAAAAACACACACACACACAATCGCAGACACACACACAGACACAACTACAAACACACACACGCAAAAACATACGCAGACATTCCTACACACAGGCACACACACAGACACACACCCTCAAACACACAAACGCAAACACATACGCAGAATACATATACACAGGCACACACACAGACACACACGCAGACACACACACACACACAGACACTTCACACAGAGACACACACAAACACACACCGACAAGCACGCACAGACATATACACACAGACACACATAGAAACACACTGTTATGTACACACAGAAACGAGCCTATACACAGGCATTCACGCAGACACACATACACACACAGGC
>CAJHNH020001446.1:247373-332373 GCA_905116865.2 Candidula unifasciata
ATAAGGGGAAAAGATAAGGGGGTGGGGCAGCTTAAAACCCTTAAAAATTGGCTGACAGAAGCTGGGGCACCTTCCCCCACCCCACCCCCCAAATGGGCAGGGTCGAGGTGCCTAAAGCTTAATGTTCCATGGCGCCTGGTGTCAGTGAGGAGGATTGTAACACACGATCACCGGGCGCTTGTCAATTACTGCACCGTCAAGATTTTCTGTCGTAAAAAGTACTTAAGTGAATATGTGTCGTTGTGATGCTCATAAAACAGCGCGTTTACCGTACAGCCTTGACATAAGCACATCCTGCAATTTTGTAATATCCTTAAACTCTCTCCTTCTCTTTTTTTTCCTTTCTACCCTTTTTTTCCCCATTAGCTTTTTTGTAAAGTTGCTGTGCTTTGATCTCTGTTGCCATTTGGAGAGCCCACTAAAATAGTTGAAGTTATAACTGTTACTAGGTTTGAGGTTTTGAACAACGGATCGACATCACGGGTAATAACCCATAAGTGCTCTGTTCTTCAACTAACTCAAGTCTGAGACCGAAGAAGCTCAGCACAGTGCACAGGCTCTGGGAGTCGCCGTGGCGTATCGGCTAGACGCTTGCCTGCGGATCGGAAGTTCGTGGAACACCCACGAGGATCCTGAAATACTTTGGGTAGATTTTTAACTCCAAATTTTTTTTTTTTTGGGGGGGGGGGGGGGGGGCAGCGCCGTTAGGCTACTCTTTTCGATGACCAACTGCCAAGGAATTTTTTACGTGCGCAACAATACACACGGGCGCCCGTTTCACTACTTAGAGACTAAGGGAAATTACTTGAAGTCCAAGACCACGTGAAAAAAATTACAGCCCTTACCGGGGATTGAACCCGGAACCTCTAGCACTCGAGGTGGACACCATGCCTGGAGAACACGCAGCCTCCCTAGTAATAACGTTTGACACCAAAACTGCGGGATCTGCTAGAGGACTGCCTTTATTCTCCACCTTCTTAAATTCTTCTTCTTCTTCACGTTCACCAGCTGTACACTCTGGCGGAAAGTTCTGGTTGATCGTCCACTACTGAACTGCAGTCCTGCTCCAGAACCTGAGTGTTGCGTGTGCATCAGTTTTACAGATCTCATTCTCTTAAATACAGACTGTTGGTTCCTTGACTCTCCGGCAGATGCGCTCCGACTTCAAAGGAAGCTCCCCAATTAGTCGACTCTTACGACATGCTTTTGGGGAGGCAGTGGGTCAATTCTTGTTTTCGCCACAATGGGGCCCCGGAACCCACACGGGGGACTTAAATTCTAAAGACTAGTATTTAAGTGGCCAGTGTGCCAGGGCTGCCAATGTGATTTTTCTGAAAAACCCAGCTTAGCTGAACAAAAACCCAAGCAATACAAAGAACAACAAAAAAAAAAATTAAAAACCCAGATATTTAAAATTTACTAAATTTATATTTACGAAACGAAACATTTACCACTTTTATATAAGGATATTTTTTTTTTAAACCCCAGATTTTTCCCCGGGCGTCAAATAAAAAACCCAGATCTGGGGGGGGGGGGGGGACCCAGCATTGGGAGCCCTGAGTGTGACCTGTCCTAAACCAGTTAGAGAAATCCCTCCGACACACACGCGTGTTTGTGTGCTTGTCTCCTGGAAACTGTTTCCGTGTGTGGATCAGTGTTGCCACTTTTCTCTGACAAAAAATATCCAAAACGGTGTCAAAAAATATCTAAAAAGATTTAAATCTGCGTGGAAAAGATCTAGAAAAAACATCCAAATTGAAAAAGTCAAAAATTACATAGCTTTTGTTATGACTTACCCTACATAATCATGTCCTCACCTTCACTGATGTCTGCCTCACAATATCCACAGGATATACTTAGCTTGGATAATGAAGTTGAAGCTTCAGATCCAAAATGACTTAGCTGTTCAAATTTCTTTATAAGTGGAACAGTAGGCTTATTTCTCTACTCTCATCAGGCCGAATTTTAATGGCACGATAGCATTTAAGAGGTCAAATTTCATCCTGTTTTTTAGTTTAGATTTGATATAATTCCTAGCACTGAAAACTCTTCTTATGTCAGCATTTGAGTGGGGTAGTATCATGGCAGACAGAGCACTTTAAAGAGCTTACAGAAAGGACTGTTTGATGAGGCATCTTTAAATTGTCTCACTTCACTCCAAAACGCTTTAGTTTCTGTTTTGTTTGTCCATTCAGCTAACTTAATTTTGGTTAACTGATATTCTGCTTCTGCGACACTATTATCAGTAGCCCCTAAAAATTTCATAACTTTACAATATTTAGGTATGTCCTTTATTGGCTGAAGTATGTTGCTCATAGAAAAAAATCAATCAATTTTTGATTCGATTTAATATCCAAGGTGTGGCTTAGGAGCTAAATAGCTTTCTATAGTGCAAGTGAGCAAATCAGCTTTACAAGTTGGCAACACCAGTCTTTTACCGAGTGAAATAGCAAGGTGAGATCATCAAGTAATTTAACTTTATCAACAAGTTTAGATTCGAACAGTTTATTAACTTTTTGCACTTCCATTAGAATAGGTTATAAAAAGAGAATGAATTACAAATATTTTTCATCACTGTACATTCCCTATAGTATGTCAGCTGTGTAGCACTTTTCACTTTGTCTTGTTATTTCATAGTGTGTCTTCAACTTCAGCCATTGCTTCATAATTCTTTCAACAGCTGGTTAAATTGATAACCATCTAGTTTTGCAATCTGACAGAATTTTCGGTGGCGTGGAACCATCATTCAAGGCTGTATATAATGTATCGTATTGCTGTTGTCTGACAAATGATTTGGAAAACCAGTAAAGTGTTTCAGCAATAAGGTATTCCAAATTCCTTGGTAAATATTTAGATGAAGCATGTGATAATGCTAGCTGCAATGAATGACGCATACATTTTATAAGTATTAACGATGGGTTAGCTTCCTTCAACTTGGCATAAACGCCATTGTTTATACCAACCATCCCTGAGGCATTCTGATACTTCAACTTTTGATGATTCATTTATCAGTATAGTTCTGAAAACAGATGACAGCGGTGTAATATCTTTAAATGAAACTGCAGTTTTATGCTTTTTTAGTCTCTGCATGACTCTTTGAGTTTTGTATTTTCGCTTTAATTTCACACTTGCAGTACTTTACTTACAACAAGCTTTGGTCATATGCCCAGTTTTTAATTTTGTCATCATGCAACCACTCTTTCCAAATTTTTTGCTCATACTTTACTTTTGGCATGTTGAAAGGTTTTTTCAAAGTGAAAGCCACATAAGAAGGTAAGCAATTATTTTTTTAAATCACATGAAAAAGAAACGCAAAGTCAGCACAGTGAGGATACGGTTGAAACAAAGTTAGTATGATTTACGCGCGTTTTTATTAATCAGTACCTGGGCTGCCAGATATTTGTGTGTTGACCCCAGTGAGAGTTCAAAGTTCAAGTAATAGCAGTTGTCACAATGTACGTGCCAGACCAAAACAAAAATATTGAAGTAAATTTTTTACACAGTAATTATTAAATTGACAATGAAAGAAAAAAAAATCTATAAAATATCTAACTCCATATGTAAAGTTTCTAGAAAAATATTTACGATCTAAACGTCAAAAACAGTATCTAAATGCAATGAAAAAGATCTAAATTTGGATATAAAAGATCCAAAGTGGCAACACTGGTGTGGATGTTTCCACAAGATTGGACTGGACGATGTTGGGTATCCTAACACATACAAGTCTGCAGGTTTCTCCATAATGGTGCAGTCGTGACGGGTGTCCCTGTTACAACTTCCGTAGATTTTCATCGCGGTTAGCCCTCTTGGTCTGCCATCCAGATATTTGATACTGGTGTCCAACCTTCAGATAGCAGCCCCCTCAGGGGGACACAGAAAGAAGTAAGGAAGGAAGCATTTCTACATGGTACCTCGTGGCAAGGTGCAGTAACACAGTGAGTCCAGGAGATCATTGTTGCGAAGATGACACCTGATCTAGTCTAACAATTTTCACATTATTTTTTGAGCATGAAGAAGTTGTCCCAGATTTATGTCTTGTATTAGAACTTTTTAATCGTCGTTGTCATCTGATGTTTTAGTGGAGTTGCTGTCACTTCATTTTTCCTTGTCCAACTGATTCAGCTTTCCGTTTAGACCGTTCTCTGTCTTAACCCCCCCCCCTTCCCACCCACCCGCCCCCCCCCCCCCCCCATTATCTAGTCCACATACTATTATTGTGTTTCATTCTTTCTATTGTTTTCATTTCCTTCTATTAGCTCTTCTTGTCATTTGTTCCCTCTATTTTTGCATTCCTTTCTCTAAATGACGTCCCTGATCCTTTCTGATTCTGTGGCTTCGGTAAAACATCTTTGTATGTACGAGCCTTTTTACTTCCCCTCGACATACTTTCTGGTCAGTTCGTGTTGTGTTAATTTACTTCAGTTGATATTTTCATTTGCATTTCCATACCTGGGTGAGTTCACGGAGTGGTGGATCTCGAGTGAACAGTAGGTGAGATGATGAAGTGGTGGATGCCGAGTGAATAGTGGGTGAGTTCACGAAGTGGTGCATGCCGAGTGAACAGTGGGTGAGTTCATGAAGTGGTGGATGTCGAGTGAACAGTGGGTGAGTTCATGAAGTGGTGCATGCCGAGTAAACAGTGGGTGAGTTCATGAAGTGGTGGATGTCGTGTAAATAGTGGATGAGTTCATGAAGTGGATGTCGAGTAAACAGTGGATGAGTTCATGAAGTGGTGGAGGTCGAGTGAACAGTGGGTGAGTTGATGAAGTGGTGGATGTCGTGTAAACAGTAGGTGAGTTCATGAAACTGTGGATGTCAAGTGAACTGGATTTAACTGAGCTATAGTCGCAGAGGGAGTAGCAGTAATAGACTGACTATAAATAGGCCTGCCGGCACGAACAGCTATGGTTCGAATCCGCATTGAGACCCATTTCTGGTTGGGTTAGAATTGATCCCGACCCACAAGTGGACCCAGACTACAATAGCTCCTAGGCAGGGCCGCCGGAAGGGTTCCTAGATGCTGGAACAAGATTGATATGAGCCCGCTTAGCCCTCAAAAGAGGCTGTGCCAAACAAGGCTGCAAAACGGTTTTGCTATACAACGTTTAGAGTATGACAGGCTTTTTTTTTTATGTGCTTTTATTTTGGAGAAAAAAAAATTACCCCTTTACTGGTCCCCTTCTATCTTGATGGGCCGCAGAACAATGTACCGGTTTTACCCTCCCCTCCCCCTCCCCTTTCTGTTTTCAGGTAATGCCTAGGGCAGAGGTCGGCAAATCGCGGCTCGCGAGCCGTATGCGGCTCTTTAGCGACGTGAGTGTGGCTCAGCCAGTCGGCCACAAATCGGTTTTGACTCCGAAATATTTGGTTCTTGACAGATTCTTGGCTCTCAAAAAATGTTTAATCGTCTGGCTGCTGATTTTTGGCTCTTTCGACTAACGAGTGTGCTAACCACTGGCCTAGAGAGTCTAGCTGTTGAGCACCCATCCCCTCCCCCCCCCCCCCCCCCCACAAAAAAAAAAAAAAAACTACCTAAAGCAATTCAGGATCCTAGCCGCTGCAACAGAGTTCTTGCACTGCGCTGAGATTCTTCAGACTCAGGCTTGAGTTAGAAGTAGAACGGAGCACTTACTGGTAACACACGTGTGCCTTGATGTTGATCCGTAGAATAAACAAAAACAATAACAAACAGTTCTGCTGCAGAAGGTCTTAATTACAGTTTGGCTTGCCTGCCTGCCTCTCTGCCTGCCTGCTTGCCTGCTTGCCTCTCTGCCTACCTGCTTGCCTCTCTGCCTACCTGCCTGCCTCTCTGCCTACCTGCTTGCCTCTCTGCCTGCCTACCTGCCTGCCTGACTGCGTGCCTCTCTGCCTGCTTGCCTGCTTGCCTCTCTGCCTGCCTGCCTGCCTGCCTCTCTGCCTGCCTACCTGCTTGCCTGCCTGCCTCTCTGCCTGCCTGCCTGCCTGCCTCTCTGCCTGCCTGCCTGCCTGCCTGCCTGCCTCTCTGCCCGCCTGCCTGCTTGCCTCTCTGCCTGCCTACCTGCCTGCCTGCCTCTCTGCCTACCTGCTTGCCTGCCTCTCTGCCTACCTGCTTGCCTGCCTGCCTCTCTGCCTACCTGCTTGCCTCTCTGCCTGCCTACCTGCCTGCCTGCCTGCCTGCCTCTCTGCCTGCCTGCTTGCCTGCTTGCCTCTCTGCCTGCCTACCTGCCTGCCTGCCTCTCTGCCCGCCTGCCTGCCTGCCTCTCTGCCTACCTGCTTGCCTGTTTGCCTCTCTGCCTGCCTACCTACCTGACTGCCTGCTTGCCTCTCTGCCTGCCTACCTGCCTGCCTGACTGCGTGCCTCTCTGCCTGCCCGCCTACCTGCCTGCCTGCTTGCCTCTCTGCCTGCCTGCCTCTCTGCCTGCCTGCTTGCCTGCCTGTCTGCCTGCCTGCCTCTCTGCCTGCCTCTCTGCCTGCCTCTCTGCCTGCCTGCCTGCCTGCCTGCCTGCCTGTCTTTACTAGATGTCCAGAATACTTCATTATGCGTCTCTCAAATATTATATACATAATAAATAAACAGACAATATATTGATAGGCACTGACAGAAAGAAGTAGAAAGATAGAAGGACGCACTAGACAACATAAATATCGAAGGCTATAGTTACCGTAAAGAGGTGAAGGAACGGTTTTGTTTTAACCTCTGGGCTTTTATCCTTAGTTTGTTCTGTTGTTGTACTCAGAAACTTGATGATAATGATGATGATTTTAATGGTGATAATAATAAAAATGATAACAGTAATAAAAACTAAAAGACATGGTAGTAGTAACTGCTTTGTTATTGTGTTGCAGTTTGACGAATTTACTACTAGAATTTTATGTCGTAGTGATGTCGTTTGTAGAGTGCCCGTAGATTATTTAATGACTATCGTACTGTAGGTCACAGGCGAATGTTGCCATCAGTGGATTGTTGTCCTTTTGATGTTTTTGTTTTTCATGACTTTGTATAAGCATGTATAATTGGATACACATCCAGGCATTTCTTTGTTTGAATTACATCGTCGTATCTGAACGAAGAATGTAGGTGTGAGTCTGTTTGTCTGTATATATTTTTATCCACCTAACCATCTATCTATCTATCTATCTATCTATCTATCTATCTATCTATCTATCTATCTATCTATCTATCTATCTATCTATCTATCTATCTATCTATCTATCTATCTATCTATCTATCTATCTATCTATCTATCTATCTATCTATCTATCTATCTATCTATCTATCTATCTATCTATCTATCTATCTATCTATCTATCTATCTATCTGTCTGTCTGTCTGTCTGTCTGTCTGTCTGTCTGTCTGTCTGTCTGTCTGTCTGTCTGTCTGTCTGTCTGTCTGTCTGTCTGTCTGTCTGTCTGTCTGTCTGTCTGTCTGTCTGTCTGTCTGTCTGTCTGTCTGTCTGTCTGTCTGTCTGTCTGTCTGTCTGTCTGTCTGTCTGTCTGTCTGTCTGTCTGTCTGTCTGTCTGTCTGTCTGTCTGTCTGTCTGTCTGTCTGTCTGTCTGTCTGTCTGTCTGTCTGTCTGTCTATCTATCTATCTTTCTATCTATTTATCTGTCTGTCTGTCTGTCTGTCTGTCTGTCTGTCTGTCTGTCTGTCTGTCTGTCTGTCTGTCTGTCTGTCTGTCTGTCTGTCTGTCTGTCTGTCTGTCTGTCTGTCTGTCTGTCTGTCTGTATGCGCAACAATACACACGGGCGTCTGATCCTACTTCCCAGAGACCAGGCAAAATTACTTAAGGTCCGTGTGCAAAAATCCCAGCCTTCGCTGAGGCCTGAACCCGGGATCTCCAGTACTCGAGGCGGACGCCATGCCTCGAGAGTACTTAGTCCCTTTTTTTTATCAACTGCTGTGTGAAAGATGCGTGTTTAGAAGGGCCGAATGTAGGACGGGCCTGCGTGCCCAATTTGTGACCCTTTGAAAAAAAGTTCTATCTATCTATCTATCTATCTATCTATCTATCTATCTATCTATCTATCTGTCTGTCTGTCTGTCTGTCTGTCTGTTGTCTGTCTGTCCACCTATCCTCGATTAATCTGTTGGATCTAATCTATCTGCCCTCCGCCCGTCTATCTGTCTCCTGTCTGTCTGTATAATCTGACCTGTCTGTCTGCCAGCCCATCCATGCCTCTGTCTATCAGTCTGCCTCCCTGGGTTCCTTAAAAGAATTTTTTTAACTGCATCGGATGTTACCTCTTGTAGCCCCTTTACCGCTCTCGCGGTTTTAGGACGACGGTACGAGAGGTGCACCGAGAGACAGATTGAGCCATTATTACGTAATATTCCTACAGACATAAGTGTGTACTTTTGCCAGCCTTCGATGTAGGGGGGGGGGGGGCCGCCCCTAAGGTGGTCTAGCGGCTAGGTGTTCGCCTCTAGACTTAAAATCTTAGGTTCGAATCCGCATCGAGTCGACTGGGGTTTTTTTTTTTTCTTTAAAATGATCTTGGCTTCCAGCTGGACACAGGGGTCGAGGCATGGCGTTCGCCTAGAGTGCTGGAGGTCCCGGGTACAGGTCCCGGTGAAGAGCCGTTAGGCTACTCTGTTCAATTTCCAACTGCCAAGGGGATTTTTTTTACGTGCGCAAGAATACACACGGGCGTCCGATTTTACTACCCAGAGACCGGGGCAAATTACAAGAAGTCCACGTAAAACAATAAATCCCAGCCTTCATCAGGGCTTGAACCCGGACTTCAAGCACTCGAGGCGGACACCATGCCGCAAGACCACTCAGTCCCCTAAGTTGTGCACTACAGCCGTCTTTGGGGATATTACGATTCTCTTAGCACTATTCAAAACCATTGAAAACGTTCTCCCTTTGTAAGTACTAAACTTTCCGCCAAGGATGATCCATGGTACTTCGAGGATTACGAAATTGTTTATCACCGGCGCCGACACGGAGGAACCAGTGGAAACGGTTTGGTGGCCACAGTCTTTTTATGTGCCCATTTTCCAGGCGGGGCAGAGTGGGGGAGGATAGACTGTTACAGAAGCCAAAGCCCTCCCATGTTCCAGCACTTGTGAAACCGACACTAAATATTATATATGGCCAGATTCAGCAACAACCTACAATCATTTATGAATTTGTACAGTTTTCATATCCCCCCACGCCAGCTTGTGTGTTTACCCATCGATGACATGTTACAGTTACATGTAGCCAGGGGGACATTTACCCCAATCCCCGTTGTGCTAATACCTGTCTTTATGCCTGAACTAATCTTAGATCCACGGGTGGTTAGTTAGTTGTCGACACGGCCGACGACAACTGGGATCCGACACCAACGCTAGATTTAAACTTTGGGCCCTGTAGAGACGCGATGTCAGTGACGCATATCCCGCCCTGCCATATATGGAATCTGTTTGTGTGGTGGGGTGGTTTTGTTTGTTAGGTTACCGCGTCGGGAAAGGAGAAAAATCGATATTATATGGTGTAGTCATAAGGCATCATAACTGCGGCTACTAGAACCACTTTCCAGAAAGGTGTTTAGAGATATACATGATTCACTGTGGAATGTGTTTAAGGTGCAGACACTACAGGCCATAGTTGTATGTGTATCCGGTATTTTTCGAATTATCTGTTGACGTTAAAATGTTGTCGTATTGAAGTAGTATTTGTTACAATACGTGAGTAATGTTTTGTTTTTGTATATTTTAACACAGTGGGATTTTAATAAACAAGAAACAATTATGTTTATTACAGAGAACACACATAAGCGATGTTGCTGTTCGTGAACATTTTAAATGAAAATTTAGTTCGAGCAGTGAAGATGGCTTTGTTCGTGTTTATTATGTAGGCGTAATTTTGTGTAAAATAACCGTAAAGGGGGGGGGGAGGGGGGGGGGGGCTTTGTTTGTGCAATTAAAAACAGCTGTTGTTACTTCCCGCCAAAAAAAATGTCGGGTGTACTCATGTCTGTTTTCATGAATTAAAACAAAAACCTTATTTTTAAATCATATATTTGGGCTGGGCCTATGGGTTTGCTTGCATGGCTTGAAATCATAACAGTTATACACCCAAAATGGCAAAGTAAATATGCCTAATACTTGATGAGACCGTAAGGGTCCAAATTATAACTGGGTATCTAGTATTTATTTTCATGTGGTAGTCACATTCAAAATATGGTCTCCAGATCCGGACGGTAAATACTGATACACAAAAGAAAAATATTAGCAGCGCAATTTTTGCCTTCCCCAACTAGGGTCTGCGCCATTTGAAGAATCAAATCTCAAAAGTTTGTGTGGTTATTAACAATAATTATTCTGAGGTCTGCTATAAGTAATTTTTTCTTTTCTCTCAGCATATAAACCGTACTGAATATAGTCATTTCAGTCCGTTCATTTTTGTGTGTGTGTTATTTTCGTGAAGTAATAGTAATTTCCATAAACAAATCCTGTTCAACCCTCCAGGGTTATAACTGGGATATAAAATGGTAATCGAGTTATCAGAGAATATACTTGTTGTTTTGTGTATGGTGTAATTATGCAGTGGGTGTTATTGTTTCAAAGATTCCTTTCTTTACATCTTTTGGGTTTGAGTTTATCGTCGTCATTCTGTTAAAGGCTAATCGCTATAACGTTCTTTTTGTGCTTATTGTTTTTCGATCTGTAAAGCCGACATATACTTTTATGTTTTCCCCGCCTTTGTTAGTTTGTTATCTGATAACAGACCCGCATAGATTGGTTTTCGATGATTGTAAATGTGTATTTATAGATATTAGTTCCGTGCCCCGTGCTGCCAGTTTTCAATGAACCCACGTCTGTGTTGTAGTGTAGCAGACGTGTAGGGTTGGGCCGTCTCATGGCTGCCGCCAGTTCTCTGTGTGTAAACCCGCTGTTGGTGATCTCTGGTCTCTGTCTTCTTGCTGCATCAATATCAGCTCATTGGATTTATCTGGACAGAATGATGAGATAGTTGACGACTGTTAAACTAAGTGTTTTTAATAGTTCACGATTATTTTAGCTAGATAACACTCTGAGTTAGTCAGTGATCGAGTTCGAAGTCGTTTTTTCCCTTCAGGAAAACAACAGTCAATGACAAATTTAGTTGTTTATACCAAATACTTTAGTTTATATATTTACATTAAAAAAAGAAATCCAGTACATCTGAACTGAAGTACGACTGTTACTGTGAAATTTGACAGAACAACTGCGGCTACTGTGTACAACTGTCAGAGGGAACAGCTAGATGTGTCAGTGTCATGTGAACAACTGTGTCATTGTGAACAACTGTGTCAGTGTGAGCAACTGTCAGTGTGAACAACTGTGTTAGTGTGAACAACTGTGTCAGTGTGAACAACTGTGTCAGCGTGAACAACTGTGTCAGCGTGAACAACTGTGTCAGTGTGAACAACTGTATCAGTGTGAACAACTGTGTCAGCGTAAACAACTGTGTCAGTGTGAACAACTGTCATTGGGAACAACTGTATCAGTGTGAACAACTGTATCAGTGTGAACAACTGTCATTGTGAACAACTGTGTCAGTGTGAACAACTGTGTCAGCATGAACAACTGTGTCAGCATGAACAACTGTGTCAGCATGAACAACTGTGTCAGTGTGAACAACTGTGTCAGCATGAACAACTGTCAGTGTGAACAACTGTGTCAGTGTGAACAACTGTCAGTGTGAACAACTGTGTCAGTGTGAACAACTGTGTCAGCATGAACAACTGTCAGTGTGAACAACTGTGTCAGCGTGAACAACTGTCAGTGTGAACAACTGTATCAGTGTGAACAACTGTGTCAGTGTGAACAACTGTCAGCATGAACAACTGTGTCAGTGTGAACAACTGTCATTGGGAACAACTCTATCAGTGTGAACAACTGTCAGTGTGAACAGCTGTGTCAGTGTGAACAACTGTGTCAGTGTGAACAACTGTCATTAGGAACAACTGTGTCAATGTGATAACCTCATTCAGCTTATAAGTTTTAAAAAAATTAAAAAAAAAATTATAATCTTTCCCACCCCCACTCCTTTTAAACATAATTATAGAATGCAAGGTTCTGGTGTACACATATTTGGATCCCCGCTGGAGCTGTAGTGTTTGTGCTATGCACTGAGACCCTCATTGTATCTGTCTGCAAAAAAAATTATGAAGCAGTTATGCAGCTGTATGTGTGCAGTTGAAAGGGATCCTGTACAAGCCAAACCAAAAATCAGTCTTCTGGAGAATATAGTAGGTTGGCACTTGCTTGTTAAACTGGCGGTTGTCATAATTCATTCCAACATATTTCATTTCAGCTGACCCTTTTATAGTGGCATTTATGACTGCTTGGTAAGGGGTAGTTGGTCTGTTCTTGTTGTTCCTCCAAAATGGATCCCAGAACCCACACAGCACCCACAGGATATTTCTGAATGTGAATGTCAGTTGTTTGAGAAGTCTACTGCGGCCACTTCCCTGGGCAGTTGGCCACTTTATCCTTAAGTAGACACATTAAAGGCTCTCTACGATCAAGTCAACAATACAGTGGAGCAGTATCCATACCTCTAAAGGGGAGAGTATGCAGAGGGTTTGTATGGTTCCCAACATGCATAGTAACAGAAAGGCAGGTTGCAACTTGCAGTCAAAAAGGAACTCTTTGTTGGCTAGTGAGGTTTGGGAGAGCGCACTTATGGGAATGCCCTGAGTGCATCAATTTCAATTCTTGATTGATTCGTTCATTTATTCATGTTGAAATAACCTACAATTGTTTTCTTAAATGTGTTTCTATTTTCAGAAACTACAGATAACATGAGCCTCCCTGGCCTAAATGTATTTGACCACAGAATTGAAAACATTTAGTCAGACGTGACGATTACAGCTGCATGATTTCATCCTGGTGTCGTTCAGATATTTTATTTCTATGTCAGCCTTGAGATTGACACCTGCTAGTTGCTTCCAGTGACTGCTACATGACTCAGTTGTTTTCCTTGGGCAGTAGAAGATGGTACACTAGCACACGCATTGGTGACTCGTGATGTGCTAGACTTTGAGAAACAATCCTCATACAGTCCTTCATATGCTGCATGTTTTTAATCATCATTTACACCGCTGTCAAAAGGGGCACATACAGGCAGTAAAGACAACAGCAAAGAAGTATTTAATTTTGCAGTACCAAGATTACATGTAGATTTATGTTCTTTCTGATTTATTGACAAGCAAGACGATTTATTTGTCTGACCGTTTGAGTATATCAGACATTCTAACAGACATTTTCAGGGTCTGTGCAGACACTTTTGGTCTGTAGTCTTCAACAATTATCATGGCCAACCCACCAAAACTTCACCTTTATGACATCAATGCAAACAAACGGCATGACCACGGAGCCTACAATGATTACCGGTCTCCGTCCCTGAATTCGTTATCGTCCCCTACCGAAACATCACCTTTGACCTCTCCATCTTATAGGTCAATGACGAGATCGCCAATACCATCTCCGATTCCATCACCTCACAGTCCCACTGTGGATGTAGAAGCCAGGCAGGATATAGAATATACTCGGGCTCCGGATATGTTTCCCTGTGGCCATGTTCTTTGTCACAACTGTGTCAGGAAGTTCATGCACCGACGTCAGAGATACGGTTGTTCTCGCTGTCCAGTTTGCCATCGCCGTCTCGATGATGATTACGCTGTTGCAAGAGCCACTGGCCTTCCAACTTCTTCATCAACACCTTGTGAATCATCAGTGCCCGCGCCCAATAGTGCTTCCTATCCAGAACCATCTGATCCTACCCCGATATCTCTTCTCAACAATTTTGATGAAATAGTTGCCAAATTTAATGGGATTCAGCAGAACCTGAGGCAGCTCAAGGATGAATCTGTGCAGTCCAAGTCCATGGGCATGACATTTACCAACACCCAGTGTCACCTGTGCCTAGAGAACCATGGCACTTTGAGGGTTGTTCAGGAGTATAACCAGCTGAGTGTTCGGCATGAGCGACCACATGCCTGGAGCCCATTCTTCTACAGGTAAGCATGTTGCATTTCCACATATCTGTTTTTTTTCATACTGATGCCAGGGAAAACTGTCTCATCATAATCAAGTCAGATTGCTGTTGGTGTAATATGTTTATACAACTTTATAAATTGTCTGACTGATAACTAGATGTGACAGTAGTTACTTAACACTTTTGCCCTGAGAAGACTCGAAACCAACACTTCACTGGAATTTCTGCCCGATGTACAGAGCCATTAGTATACAATATTGCATCATCTAGCATAGCGGTCTCATCTGTCAGTTGTTTACATGTCAGTCATACCGTTACACCAGTGCCTACATTCTCATCATCTGTCAGTTGTTTACATGTCAGTCATACCGTTACACCACTGTCTACATTCTCATCATCTGTCAGTTGTTGACCTGTCAGCCATACCGTTACACCACTGCCTACACTCTCATCATCTGTCAGTTGTTGACCTGTCAGCCATACCATTACACCACTGTCTACACTCTCATCATTTGCCAGTTGTTGACATGTCAGCCATACCATTACACCACTGTCTACACTCTCATCATCTGTCAGTTGTTGACCTGTCAGCCATACCATTACACCACTGTCTACACTCTCATCATTTGCCAGTTGTTGACCTGTCAGCCATACCATTACACCACTGTCTACACTCTCATCATCTGTCAGTTGTTGACCTGTCAGCCATACCATTACACCACTGTCTACACTCTCATCATTTGCCAGTTGTTGACCTGTCAGCCATACCATTAAACCACTGTCTACACTCTCATCATTTGCCAGTTGTTGACCTGTCAGCCATACCATTACACCACTGTCTACACTCTCATCATTTGCCAGTTGTTGACCTGTCAGCCATACCATTACACCACTGTCTACACTCTCATCATTTGCCAGTTGTTGACCTGTCAGCCATACCATTACACCACTGTCTACACTCTCATCATCTGCCAGTTGTTGACCTGTCAGCCATACCATTACACCACTGTCTACACTCTCATCATTTGCCAGTTGTTGACCTGTCAGCCATACCATTACACCACTGTCTACACTCTCATCATTTGCCAGTTTGTTGACCTGTCAGCCATACCATTACACCACTGTCTACACTCTCATCATTTGCCAGTTGTTGACCTGTCAGCCATACCATTACACCACTGTCTACACTCTCATCATTTGCCAGTTGTTGACCTGTCAGCCATACCATTACACCACTGTCTACACTCTCATCATTTGCCAGTTGTTGACCTGTCAGCCATACCATTACACCACTGTCTACACTCTCATCATTTGCCAGTTGTTGACCTGTCAGCCATACCATTACACCACTGTCTACACTCTCATCATTTGCCAGTTGTTGACCTGTCAGCCATACCATTACACCACTGCCTACACTCTCTTCCTAATGTGATAATAACCTGCTGGAAACTGCTGCCATCAATACATTGCAAACATACATAAAGAGTACTAAAGGGCAGTAGAAGAAGAAATATATACATACATATGAATGGAGGAACATAATGTATACAGATACAGCTGAATACAGAACTAATGTATATATTTTAATAGGAGTTGGAACTACCATGTTTTCCTGGAAATAAGATCTGGTCTTCTATTAATATTTACACCAAAAAAATGTCTTATTTTTAGTGGAAAACTTATTTTGATTTAATATGTGTCCCTTTTGTAAATTTTTATATTTCTTTGTATAAATATTTAATTATACTTTGTATTATCATTTATTTAAATCAGATTGAATAATATGAAACATTTATTTATACTTTATTTATTCCACTGTGCATTTTAAGGGAGCATCAAAATATGATATCTTGCTGATGATTTTAAAAGGTAAAGGTCAAGTCGGGAGATGTGAACCAGCCTCATTGCACACGGTAATAAACCAATAAGTACTCTGCTACCAGTACGGACAGCTGATGAGAATCTGCCTGTGTCGCTGTCCGCACACAACTCCGTAGCTACAGCGACGTTCCTCAATTTACCCCAGAGTGTTAACTCTGGTACCCATTACCTAGAGGCTGTATGATCCCCAGGAACCGTCCGGTTTTGAACACTGCCTGTGGGCTGCAGCAAGTCCCAGCTGGATTTGAAAGCGAGTCTCCTATCGACTGCACTAACGTGGATCTTAACTAGGGCTAAAATTTGGGCCAGGGCTTATATCACCAGCATGTTGAAAAGTGACGCTTGGGAAACAGTATTAGTCACTGGAACATAGCTGGGTTACTGTGACTGAGTGGGTTGGATGACGCTTGGGAAACAGTATTAGTCACTGGAACATAGCTGGGTTACTGTGACTGAGTGGGTTGGATGACGCTTGGGAAACAGTATTAGTCACTGGCTGGAACATAGCTGGGGTTACTGTGACTGAGTGGGTTGGATGATGCTTGGGGAAACAGTATTAGTCACTGGAACATAGCTGGGTTACTGTGACTGAGTGGGTTGGATGACGCTTGGGAAACAGTATTAGTCACTGGAACATAGCTGGGTTACTGTGACTGAGTGGGTTGGATGACGCTTGGGAAACAGTATTAGTCACTGGAACATAGCTGGGTTACTGTGACTGAGTGGGTTGGATGACGCTTGGGAAAACAGTATTAGTCACTGGAACATAGCTGGGTTACTGTGACTGAGTGGGTTGGATGACGCTTGGGAAACAGTATTAGTCACTGGAACATAGCTGGGTTACTGTGACTGAGTGGGTTGGATGACGCTTGGGAAACAGTATTAGTCACTGGAACATAGCTGGGTTACTGTGACTGGGTGGGTTGGATGACGCTTGGGAAACAGTATTAGTCACTGGAATATAGCTGGGTTACTGTGACTGGGTGGGTTGGATGACGCTTGGGAAACAGTATTAGTCACTGGAACATAGCTGGGTTACTGTGACTGGGTGGTTTGGATGACGCTTGGGAAACAGTATTAGTCACTGGAACATAGCTGGGTTACTGTGACTGAGTGGGTTGGATGATGCTTGGGAAACAGTATTAGTCACTGGAACATAGCTGGGTTACTGTGACTGGGTGGGTTGGATGACGCTTGGGAAACAGTATTAGTCACTGGAACATAGCTGGGTTACTGTGACTGGGTGGTTTGGATGACGCTTGGGAAACAGTATTAGTCACTGGAACATAGTTGGGTTACTGTGACTGGGTGGGTTGGATGACGCTTGGGAAACAGTATTAGTCACTGGAACATAGCTGGGTTACTGTGACTGGGTGGGTTGGATTCTGTTCCATGGCAGCTTACCCTGCTGCAGGTAGGTTGAGTCTGTCCTGACACAGACTCAGGGCTAAATGCAGGCACACACAAATTATAGGTTATCATATGAATATGTGACAGAATATAATCAGATCTCTTGTTTGGGAATGCAGAAATGACTGTTCCACTATGATTCATGATATGCCGTCTGAAGCATTGTTAGTTTTCATTTATCTGTTTGTTTGTTTTATGGAGACTTTAATAGCACTGTGACATTTGGTGGTAGGCGGTTTTACTTTTATTTGGATATACATTTCAATATTATATACTCTCTATCTCTCTCTCTCTCTCTCTCTCTCTCTCTCTCTCTCTCTCTCTCTCTCTCTCTCTCTCTCTCTCCTCCTCTCTCTCTCTCCCTCCTCCCTCTCTCTCTCCATCTCTCTCTCTCTCTCTCTCTCTCTCTCTCTCTCTGATAAAAGAACATTACATGCTCTATAGCTATACTACCATAGCTATGTGAAAGATGTGTGTTCAAAGGGCTGGAATGTAAGATTAACCTGAATGCCCAATTTTTTAACCTTTAAAAATAAAGTTTAATCCCCCTCCCCCCCCCCCCCCCCCCTCTCTCTCTCTCTCTCTCTCTGTCTGTCTGTCTGTCTGTCTGTCTCTCTCTCTCTCTCTCTGTATGTATGTATGTATGTATGCATGTATGCATGTGAGTGTAAATGTGTGGTTGTGGGCATATGTGGGTGTCTGTACATGTGATTGTATGTGTGTGTATGCATGCATGCATGTGTAGGTGTGTATGTATGGAATGAATGTGTGTGTACATGTATGTGTGTGTGTTTTCTGTTTGGGCATTTATGGTTGTGAATGTGTGTGTATGTTCTAATTGTGTATGTATATAGATGCATGTATGTATGTATAAAGTATGTCTGTATATGAATGTGCATGTATGAGAATGTAGGAGTATATATACGTGTGTGTGAGTGTGTAAGATTGCAAGCAGCTTCGGCTCCACCTTATCAGCCAATCATCAGATAGTATTGATACCTGCACAATACTGTATATGCTGGTCCCTTGGAGGATAGGCAGAGCGAGAGGACTTCTCCGCAATTGTCATCAGATATTGATACCTGCACAATACAGTACCTGCTGGTCCCTTTGAGGATAGGCAGAGCGAGAGGACTTCTCCGCAATTATCACCAGATAGGACTGAAACTTACATAACACAATACAAAGTATTTGCCAGAGCGAGAGGCCTTCTCCGCAAGCACCATGTCTCGGAGAAACAAACCTAACGGAAAGCGCAACGGACAGAGGAAACAGCCCACTGACAGATCTACCCGATCTAACTCGGAAGCCAGGAAGACGCAGACAGATACTACCGAACCACAGGAAGACGCCCCTACTACCAGTGAGGCCCTGAGTGACGTCCCAGCGTCACCTGAACCAACACAGCCAAGTCCACAAACATCTCCAGATCGACGAAAGACAGGCAGCTATGAATTTCCTGCCACAATATTTCTACGACAGACCAACTCGGGCCGGACAGCAATCACTACACTGGCAACGCTAACATTGATCAATATGCTGGAGATCATGTTAGGCAAGAGGGCAGTCGCAAAGATTAGGAGAACTCGAGAAGGAGTGATAGCTTCACTAAACAGAACCAACCGCACCTCAGACATGCTGGATGACATCCAACACGACGGCAAGAAAGAACTCCGACTATCCGAGGAGATAACTGTAACGGCCACCATCTTCCAGAATGTAAGACGCTGGGTGATCCGAAGAGTCAACCTGCAATGGAGCAACGAAGAAATTCTGCAACAAATAAGGAAAGAAAACCCCAATGTCAACATCAACCAAGCAGAGAGACTGGGCTCAAAACGGCATCCATTGCCAGTGGCGGTGATAACATCGGAAGGAGAAAACATCCCGGATAAAGTCTACCTAGATCAAAGAATGCAAAGACCAGAGCAATACGTGCCACAGGTGATCCAGTGCTCTCGTTGCCAAAAAGCATGGCACTCCCGGGCCACTTGTGTGAGCGAACATGAAGTATGCCGATACTGTTCACAACACCATGCCTTCAACAATTGCCCGCTGGCAAAGCTGGACACAGACTTTAAGTCACCCAATACGAACAGAAAGTGCGCCAACTGCTACGGCCAGCACAGCACCAGGTACCTGGGGTGCCCCTATCTGCAACAATGTAGAGAAATTGCAACCACGGCCATACGGGATAAGATTCCATACCATGAGGCCCGCAGAAGACACGAAGCAACTCAAGGCATAACTGCAGCCATTACCACCAAATTGAGCAACGAGGTGGCTCAACTCAAAAGTGACATCCAAGCTCTCAGAGACGAGAAAGACGCATCCAAAACCCAACGAGATGAAGACAGAGATGAAATAACAGGCCTGAGAGCTATAATGCAGGCGACTCTTGACACCCAGAAACGGATGACAGCAGAGATGACGAAATTCAAGGAGGACATCATGAATGCACTGGCCACTATCCAGACACAAAAGGAACAACCAACTAAGACAAGGGAAGACGAGGCGGTCATAAATGATCTGCGGGATAACCAACAACTTCTCGCGAAAGAAGTCGCAATGATCAAGAAGGCACTGGCTGAAACAGAGGAAAAGTTACGAAGAGCATACGAAGAAAACAACAGACTTAACAAGGAACTGCAAGCAACCAACAGAGTGATGGAAGAAAGAGAGAAAGCACGGAAAGAGGCAACAAGAAGGCAGCAAATACAGGGAGCCGAGACCCAGAAAAAGCCGCATCAAACACCAGATAAGAAAACTCAGGCATCGCTGATGAAACAGTTTCCGTTGGCAACAATTGACCAAATTAACGAACGCATCATGGAGATGGAGGACCCGAACTTCTATAACTCAGAACTGCAGGATGATGATGTTTTTTGGTCATCACCAGAGGAACCACATCGACAGCCAAAATTTGAAGTCAAACGAGGTCGACACCGTTACCCCAAACACTAATACCAGATACGACACAACCAAGGCCAAATTACCGAAACCCTATGTAGGAGCAGTACTTTACAAAAAGGATACGAGAAAATCACCAAATAATACCAGACCTCAGCAGTACAGCCATCAGTACCTGCCCAAGTCAATCGACCGCCGGTCCTTATTAGGATAGGCAATCTACTTTCCCCGGAAACAACAAACAGCCAAGGAAAACCACAATAAATCGATCCAACATCCAATCATCTTGAGCGCAGCACAGGGCCAGCCAGATTACAAAAACAACAGCAAGAGCGGAAACCACAACAAACAGAAAGTGACAATATTGAACACAATCCAGAATCAAATAAGATCGCGACCAGAAAACGTCACCACAAATATAGCTGAAAGGAAAGTGAGCAGAAATGTGAACGGACCTAGCTGAAAGTGGTCAAAGAAAGAGAATTTGAATTTGAATTTGTGTAAGATTGTATACACATGATGTGTGTATGCATTATTCTATAATGCATATTTCTTTATTATATCCATAACATGCATTATTGATAACAGGCATTGGTACTCTGAAAAATGAGTGCTTAGAAGGGCCGAATGTCAGACGGGTCTGCGTGCCCAATTTGTAACCCTTTGAAAATAAAGTTTGTTCGTTCGTTCGTTCATTCTCTCTCTCTCTCTCTCTCTCTCTCTCTCTCTCTCTCTCTCTCTCTCTCTCTCTCTCTCTCTCTCTCTCTCTCTCTCTCTCTCTCTCTCCTCCCCCCCCCCCCCCCTCTTACATACATATGATTACATGCACACACACATATACACATTTCTTGATCTCTTTATTTCCCGCACACCTTCCCTCAAACAACTGAGGCCATATTATCTTATATGTTACTGTTTCATGCAACACCTTCCCTCAAACAACTGAGGCCATATTATCTTATATGTTACTGTTTCATGCAACACCTTCCCTCAAACAACTGAGGCCAGATTATCTTATATGTTACTGTTTCATGCAACTCCATCCCTCAAACAACTGAGGCCATATTATCTTATATGTTACTGTTTCCTGCAACTCCTTTCACGTCTTCCCCAGTGTATTCCCCTTTGCTTCTAATTGTTTCCCTCTGTGTGTTTTAAATCTGTATCTCATATCTCCTGAGGGTTACAGTAAAAGAATATCCTGAATATACTAGTGTTAGGTTTTCTCAATGGCTTTTCTATCTAGCACCAGTATTATGTTTTAAAGGAGGATAGAAGAACCTCTGTTTGAAATGTTATGAGATTGTAGTAGAGAGCTGTGACTGACTGAACTCTTAGTTGACTGTGCCCCCTCTGAGTCCTGGCAGCCTGTTTTGGGGGAGAAAATAGAAGAATAGACCCACTGACCCCTAAGATGCATGTTGTAAAAGGTACAGACATCACAGCCTGACAGTTAAACAGTGCCAGTCACCCTTTTCAGGAGGAATGCAAAACAAAAGTTTGCTGTGTAGCACTTGAATAGCTTAGATATCACTCCAGATTTACAACACTCCATCTGGATCACAGGGAACAAAAGAAATTATGATATGCATTTCAAAGCAACAACAGTCTTTAAAAGCCTCAACAAAATTTGAAGCTCCAAGCTTCAAGACCAAACTGGGAATCTTCAGTTCTAATGTTATTCCAGTTCTAATGTATGTCAACGGAATTTGAAGAACCACCAAAGATATGAAAGAAAAGTTTGATGCCTTTGAAAATAAATGTCTGGAAAAATCATGAACATAAAATGGGATGAATTTTAAAAAGTGTATCAACAACAATAAGACAAAAATGTGGTGATATATTGGGCACACTCTCAGTAGAAATGAACAAAGAATTAAAAACGCAAGCACTGAAATGGGAAACCAGCGGTCTGAGAACAAGAGGACGTTAAGGGAATCATTAAGAAGAACATTACAAGAGTAAAAAAATGCTGGGCTGAACTCCATGTAAAAAATTGAGAAACAGCATGCAATAGAGCAGAGTGGAGGATCAAATGTGACGTCTAATGGCACACAAAGGATAATGATGATGAAATAACATACCATACATATTGTGAGAGGCAGCTTGGGAGGGTTGGTGTGAGATTTTGTTTTCTTGTTGTTCTCCCTACCAGTGGTTTTCAGATAAGAAGCCTTAATGAGGGCTGAGTTGTGACAGCTGCACTGATCCATGTAGCCTGGTTTCCACTGGAATGCTAACTGACCAGACTTGGATTCTCTCCACAGCATGTCTGCAGCACATGTTCTCTATTCTAGGGTGCATGTACAGCAGCTTCAGAGTCTGTAGAAGTGTGTTTGGAAGAGCTTTTTTTCTATTTCTTCTTCTTCTTCTTCTTCTTTTTCCTCTTCTTCTTCTTCTTTTTCTTTTTCTTCTTCTTCTTCTTCCTCTTCTTCTTCTTTTTCTTATTCCTCTTTTTCTTTTTCTTCTTATTTTTTTCTGCTGCTGCTACTGCTCCTCCTCCTTCTTCTTCTTCTTCTTCTTCTTCTTCCTCTTCTTCTTCTTCTTCTTCCTCTTTTTCTTCTTCTTTTTCTTTTTCCTCTTCTTCTTCTTCCTCCTCTTCTTCTTCCTCTTTTTCTTTTTCTTCTTTTTCTTCTTTTTTTTTCTGCTGCTGCTATTGCTCCTCCTCCTTCTTCTTCTTCTTCTTCTTTTTCTTCTTCTTCTTCTTCTTCTTCTTCTTCTTCTTCTTCTTCTTCTTCTTCTTCTTCTTCTTCTTCCTCTTCTTCCTCCTCCTCCTTCTCCTTCTTCTTCTTCTTCTTTTTCTTCTTCTTTTTCCTCCTCCTTCTTCTTCTTCTTCTTCTTCTTCTTCTTCTTCTTCTTCTGTGGTCACTTTTAAAAAGAGGAGTTAGTATGTTTTGTTGTGTTTACAGCTAGGCCGTGATATCTGCAGTTTTAGGCTAACATATCCAAATGTGGCAAACCCTTGACGTTTTACAATATGCTTGTTATTTTTCCATGTGCCCCCCCCCCCCCCCCCCCCCCAAATCCCCCGCTCCTTTAGGGATGGTGAATGTATAAATCATGCAAAAGCTTGTTACCTGGTGTCACGTGCTAACCTGCAACAACTGAATTAATGTGGCAATGAGTCCATGCCTATTAGAAATCATGTGAGTGCTCTACCAACACCACACTTGCATGATGAGTTGTTGTCCTGAGGGGCACAACCAATTTCAGAGATGATACAATCAGCTAATTACAGGGAACGGTTGATGATTCATTGAGGCTGGGCAGAGCTGTTTGGGACAGGGAACGGTTGATGATTCATTGAGGCTGGGCAGAGCTGTTTGGGAGGAAGGTTGTCCTCACCTGGAGTCTGCTTGTTGTCTAAACAAAGCCATCTTTGATTTAGTAGGACTGTGCTCACACAGTATAGAATATTTGAGTTTGACAATTTTATGACAGGTTTTGTGAACATTGTTTGTGATTCTTATTTTTTATTTTTTGTTATTATTTTTGAGACATGATGTGATTAGTAATGGATTTGAGAACTTGGTAACTGGCAACAATGGGGGAAAGGGTGGGGGACACGGAGCAGGATGGGAACAGATAAGTACCAGGATGACTTTGCTACATGGATGCGTTGAAACAAGGACAGTGACCTGATCGATGATTATGGTGATTTTGTATTACAACTGCCATCACAGAACATGATGATGATCTTCTTTTTCTTAGCGTTCACTATCTGTAAGCTCTGGCGGAAAGTTCTGGTTGTTCATCCACTCGTGGACTTTAGTCTTGCTCCAGAACTTGAGTGTTATGTTCACATCTGTTTGACAGATCTGGCTGATTTATGTGCAGGTTCCTGGCCTCTCAGAAACACTCCAGCTTTAAAGAAAACCCCTGATTAGTGAACTCTCACAACATGCTTGTTAGGCAGGCAGTGGGTCTACTCTTGTTTGTCCCCCACAATGGGGCCCCGGAACCCACACGGGGAATGATGATACTGATGTGTTTCTTTTCTGATCATCATCATCACCATCATTATCATCCTGTTGTGCTATCACGTGTCACGTACAGCTCACAGTCTAGGCTCACATTGTGCTCTATCCTGTACAGTCCTCTCTGTATGATGGATGGAATCCAGTCCAGTACCTTTGACCTCTCTCAAACAGTGTTCCTCTCAGGTTTTTGCTTTGACGTCCTTGTTTCTTCGGTCCATCTGTTTCCCATTTCAGTGCCTGTCTGATGGTTCTCTGTCCGTTTGTCCCCATGATGTTCCCAATATATTGCCATCTTTTCTTATCATGTACCCTAAAATGAAGAAAAAAATACTGACACATCGCTAAGCAGGAATGAAGCCTGGCCATATCTAAGCATACATTGTACCAGTAAGATACTCCATACCTTATGTGTAATAAACTGAAACATACAAAAGCGCCTGCCTAAGATAGGTAGGTAGTTTTGCATGTGATAGCTATCCAGGTGTGAACATGTAACACTGGAGGGAGTGAGTCATTGGTCTGTGTTTGTTTTCTAGGTTGACTGTACTGCTGTCATGTGTATCCACTTGTTTATTGTGAGTGGGTGTCAGCAGAGTGAGGGTTATGTTATCTCAGTGGCAAGCACACTTACCTGCCCCCCTCTACCCCCCCTTCCCCACCAATCAAGGCAAATCTGGGCCCCCCCCAGTTGATCTAGCAATCAGATCACTACCATCATTATCATCATCATCATGCTGTTCTATTTGAATAACATATGGGGCTTGCTGTTAATTTCTCCATGTTGTCCTCTATGTATGTATGGTGAACGTTTATGTACAGTAGTTTATGCATGAGTGTGTGAAGACAGGCGCCTGGGTATGCGCATGACTGTTTGGAAGGGACCAATGTAAGACAGGTTCGCATGCCTAATTTTGTCACTCTTTTTTTTAGTTCATACTATGCAATCGTTGCAGTATTGAGTTCATTTATGTGCCCAGTACCTCAAGTCACTTCTTGAATTAGATCCTAGCAAGGTTACTGAAAGTTTGCAGGTGGACAACATCACATTTAGTGAAATAAAATATGTAGCACTTTACTTAGCATCTCTGAAAGATAGCATTTGAAATCTACAGTTAATGTGGTTGTGTTGGAGAAACTGATAGAGACAAGCTGTGTTTGGGTAACTTGGTGGTAATTAAAGAGTTCATAGTCATCAGTGCAACCAACAAACCAATCATCCAGTCAGTTAATCAGCCATTCATTAAACCGGTCAGCCATTCACAACCAGTCGGCCATTTAATCAAACATCTGATCATTCAACCAGCCAATAAACCAGTGAAAATACACATTTACCCAACCAAGTACCCAGTAATTTAGCAGTTCAGCCAGTCACCCAACCAAGTACCCAGTAATTTAGCAGTTCAGCCAGTCACCCAACCAAGTACCCAGTAATTTAGCAGTTCAGCCAGTCACCCAACCAAGTACCCAGTAATTTAGCAGTTCAGCCAGTCACCCAACCAAGTACCCAGTAATTTAGCAGTTCAGCCAGTCACCCAACCAAGTACCCAGTAATTTAGCAGTTCAGCCAGTCACCCAACCAAGTACCCAATAATTTAGCAGTTCAGCCAGTCACCCAACCAAGTACCCAGTAATTTAACAGTTCAGCCAGTCACCCAATCAAGTACCCAGTAATTTAACAGTTCAGCCAGTCACCCAACCAAGTACCCAGTAATTTAACAGTTCAGCCAGTCACCCAACCAAGTACCCAGTAATTTAGCAGTTCAGCCAGTCACCCAACCAAGTACCCAGTAATTTAGCAGTTCAGCCAGTCACCCAACCAAGTACCCAGTAATTTAGCAGTTCAGCCAGTCACCCAACCAAGTACCCAGTAATTTAGCAGTTCAACCAGTCACCCAACCAAACAAGCAACCATCACTGAATCTGATTCCTTCACCTGCAGACTGCAGCAAGGCAAGGTGGTGACTGAGTTCTACAGCCGAGTCAACTCCTCCTGTATCTGTGTGCCGTGTACCTACAAGGAGTTGAAGGAACAGAACCTGCCCAACATCCCAGCGCTGCCAGACATCAACCCACAACAGAACACCCAGATCTGTTTGGCAGAGGTAACTTCCTTGTGCTTTGTTCCCTGTTTAGTTTGAGATATAAGCATATAGTTTATGTCAGATATGATCCCTGTGTCTTTTCAAATGTAAGTTTAAAGTTTTTATGTAAGGATTTGTCACTATGTTTTCAAATATAACTGTTTCCTGTGTCTTTTCAAATATAAGTGTATAGTTTATGTGAGCTTTGTTCCCTGTCTTTCCGAAAATGTCTAAATTGTGTCAGTTTAGTTCTGTGTGTCTTTTAAAATATAAATGTATAGTTTATGTGAATTAGGTTTTTTTCTTTTTTCATCTTCCAGAATTTAAATGTACAGTTTACGTGCACTTAGTTATTTTAGCATGTAGATAGTTTGCGTGTGTGTATGCTTTAGTAATGTAGTTGGGTGATGTAGACCAAACCTGACATCCTACACTGAGTCTAGAGATTTGGCTGGAGGAGCCTATTGTGGAAGATACCAGCCTTATCTTAGGATGAGAAAATGTTTGCTGAAATGCATCCTGGAACAAACAGACAGGGACATTTCATGAATGGTACAAAACATGACATTTATAAGTTTAGGATAGGTGTGATAAGTTGTTTCGCACCTGTGGAGCTGTGGAGAAGGTGGAGCACCTGTAGGTTTGTCTAGGGTGGTATAATGATAGTTCTGTCACTAATGCTGACAGACACAGTTGTTGAAACACAGGGTAGGGATCTGTCAACACAATGGAGCACCTGTAGGTTTGTCTGGGGTGGTATAATGATAGTTCTCTCACTAATGCTGACAGACACAGTTTTTGGAACACAGGGTAGGGATCTGTCAACACAATGGAGCACCTGTAGGTTTGTCTGGGGTGGTATAATGATAGTTCTCTCACTAATGCTGACAGACACAGTGGAGCACTTGTAGGTTTGTCTGGGGTGGTATAATGATAGTTCTCTCACTAATGCTGACAGACACAGTTGTTGGAACATAGGGTAGGGATCTGTCAACACAGTGGAGCACCTGTAGGTTTGTCTGGGGTGGTATAATGATAGTTCTCTCACTGGTGCTGACAGACAGTTGTTGGAACACAGGGTAGGGATCTGTCAACACAGTGGAGCACCTGTAGGCTTGTCTGGGGTGGTATAATAATAGTTCTCTCACTAATGCTGACAGACACAGTTGTTAGAACACAGGGTAGGGATCTGTCAACACAATGGAGCACCTGTAGGTTTGTCTGGGGTGGTATAATGATAGTTCTCTCACTAATGCTGACAGACACAGTTGTTGGAACATAGGGTAGGGATCTGTCAACACAGTGGAGCACCTGTAGGTTTGTCTGGGGTGGTATACTGATAGTTCTCTCACTAATGCTGACAGACACAGTGGAGCACTTGTAGGTTTGTCTGGGGTGGTATAATGATAGTTCTCTCACTAATGCTGACAGACACAGTTGTTGGAACACAGGGTAGGGATCTGTCAACACAGTGGAGCACCTGTAAGTTTGTCTAGGGTGGTATAATGATAGTTCTCTCACTAATGCTGACAGACACAGTTGTTGGAACATAGGGTAGGGATCTGTCAACACAGTGGAGCACCTGTAGGTTTGTCTAGGGTGGTATAATGATAGTTCTCTCACTAATGCTGACACAGTTGTTGGAACATAGGGTAGGGATCTGTCAACACAGTGGAGCACCTGTAAGTTTGTCTAGGGTGGTATAATGATAGTTCTCTCACTAATGCTGACAGACACAGTTGCTGGAACATAGGGTAGGGATCTGTCAACACAGTGGAGCACCTGTAGGTTTGTCTGGGGTGGTATAATGATAGTTCTCTCACTAATGCTGACAGACACAGTTTTTGGAACACAGGGTAGGGATCTGTCAACACAATGGAGCACCTGTAGGTTTGTCTGGGGTGGTATAATGATAGTTCTCTCACTAATGCTGACAGACACAGTGGAGCACTTGTAGGTTTGTCTGGGGTGGTATAATGATAGTTCTCTCACTAATGCTGACAGACACAGTTGTTGGAACATAGGGTAGGGATCTGTCAACACAGTGGAGCACCTGTAGGTTTGTCTGGGGTGGTATAATGATAGTTCTCTCACTGGTGCTGACAGACAGTTGTTGGAACACAGGGTAGGGATCTGTCAACACAGTGGAGCACCTGTAGGCTTGTCTGGGGTGGTATAATAATAGTTCTCTCACTAATGCTGACAGACACAGTTGTTAGAACACAGGGTAGGGATCTGTCAACACAATGGAGCACCTGTAGGTTTGTCTGGGGTGGTATAATGATAGTTCTCTCACTAATGCTGACAGACACAGTTGTTGGAACATAGGGTAGGGATCTGTCAACACAGTGGAGCACCTGTAGGTTTGTCTGGGGTGGTATACTGATAGTTCTCTCACTAATGCTGACAGACACAGTGGAGCACTTGTAGGTTTGTCTGGGGTGGTATAATGATAGTTCTCTCACTAATGCTGACAGACACAGTTGTTGGAACACAGGGTAGGGATCTGTCAACACAGTGGAGCACCTGTAAGTTTGTCTAGGGTGGTATAATGATAGTTCTCTCACTAATGCTGACAGACACAGTTGTTGGAACATAGGGTAGGGATCTGTCAACACAGTGGAGCACCTGTAGGTTTGTCTAGGGTGGTATAATGATAGTTCTCTCACTAATGCTGACACAGTTGTTGGAACATAGGGTAGGGATCTGTCAACACAGTGGAGCACCTGTAAGTTTGTCTAGGGTGGTATAATGATAGTTCTCTCACTAATGCTGACAGACACAGTTGTTGGAACATAGGGTAGGGATCTGTCAACACAGTGGAGCACCTGTAGGTTTGTCTGGGGTGGTATAATGATAGTTCTCTCACTAATGCTGACAGACACAGTTGTTGGAACATAGGGTAGGGATCTGTCAACACAATGGAGCACCTGTAGGTTTGTCTAGGGTGGTATACTGATAGTTCTCTCACTAATGCTGACAGACACAGTGGAGCACTTGTAGGTTTGTCTGGGGTGGTATAATGATAGTTCTCTCACTAATGCTGACAGACACAGTTGTTGGAACACAGGGTAGGGATCTGTCAACACAGTGGAGCACCTGTAAGTTTGTCTAGGGTGGTATAATGATAGTTCTCTCACTAATGCTGACAGACACAGTTGTTGGAACATAGGGTAGGGATCTGTCAACACAGTGGAGCACCTGTAGGTTTGTCTAGGGTGGTATAATGATAGTTCTCTCACTAATGCTGACACAGTTGTTGGAACATAGGGTAGGGATCTGTCAACACAGTGGAGCACCTGTAAGTTTGTCTAGGGTGGTATAATGATAGTTCTCTCACTAATGCTGACAGACACAGTTGTTGGAACATAGGGTAGGGATCTGTCAACACAGTGGAGCACCTGTAGGTTTGTCTGGGGTGGTATAATGATAGTTCTCTCACTAATGCTGACAGACACAGTTGTTGGAACATAGGGTAGGGATCTGTCAACACAATGGAGCACCTGTAGGTTTGTCTAGGGTGGTATAATGATAGTTCTCTCACTAATGCTGACAGACACAGTTGTTGGAACACAGGGTAGGGATCTACCAACACAGTGGAGCACCTGTAGGTTTGTCTAGGGTGGTATAATGATAGTTCTCTCACTAATGCTGACAAACACAGTTGTTAGAACACAGGGTAGGGATCTGTCAACACAATGGAGCACCTGTAGGTTTGTCTGGGGTGGTATAATAATAGTTCTCTCACTAATACTGACACAGTTGTTGGAACATAGGGTAGGGATCTGTCAACACAGTGGAGCACCTGTAGGTTTGTCTAGGGTGGTATAATGATAGTTCTCTCACTAATGCTGACATACACAGTTGTTGGAACATAGTGTAGGGATCTGTCAACACAGTGGAGCACCTGTAGGTTTGTCTGGGGTGATATAATGATAGTTCTCTCACTAATGCTGACAGACACAGCTGTTGGAACATAGGGTAGGGATCTGTCAACACAGTGGAGCACCTGTAGGTTTGTCTAGGGTGGTATAATGATAGTTCTCTCACTAATGCTGACAGACACAGTTGTTAGAACACAGGGTAGGGATCTACCAACACAGTGGAGCACCTGTAGGTTTGTCTAGGGTGGTATAATGATAGTTCTCTCACTAATGCTGACAGACACAGTTGTTGGAACACAGGGTAGGGATCTACCAACACGGTGGAGCACCTGTAGGTTTGTCTGGGGTGGTATAATGATAGTTCTCTCACTAATGCTGACAGACACAGTTGTTGGAACATAGGGTAGGGATCTGTCAACACAGTGGAGCACCTGTAGGTTTGTCTGGGGTGGTATAATGATAGTTCTGTCACTAATGCTGACAGACACAGTTGTTGGAACATAGGGTAGGGATCTGTCAACACAGTGGAGCACCTGTAGGTTTGTCTGTGGTGGTATAATGATAGTTCTCTCACTAATGCTGACAGACACAGTTGCTGGAACATAGGGTAGGGATCTGTCAACACAGTGGAGCACCTGTAGGTTTGTCTGTGGTGGTATAATGATAGTTCTCTCACTAATGCTGACAGACACAGTTGTTGGAACACAGGGTAGGGATCTACCAACACAGTGGAGCACGTGTAGGTTTGTCTAGGGTGGTATAATGATAGTTCTCTCACTAGTGCTGACAGACAGTTGTTGGAACACAGGGTAGGGATCTGTCAACACAATGGAGCACCTGTAGTTGTCTGGGGTGGTATAATGATAGTTCTTTCACTAATGCTGACAGACACAGTTGTTGGAACATAGGGTAGGGATCTGTCAACACAATGGAGCACCTGTAGGTTTGTCTGGGGTGGTATAATGATAGTTCTCTCACTAATGCTGACAGACACAATGGAGCACCTGTAGGTTTGTCTGGGGTGGTATAATGATAGTTTTCTCACTAATGCTGACAGACAGTTGTTGGAACACAGGGTAAGGATCTGCCAATACAACGGATGCCGAATAATAAAATGGTGTGGGCATCAGTATATATGAGTCTGGGAACTGGGGATAAATCAGTCTTTCCTGTGTGCTCCGTTGTCAAAGATGAAAGAACCTGCTACATGATCATCCTGTGCTTCATACTCTGCTTTCTTTCTTCTGTCTTTGTGTCTTTCTGTCTGTGTGTGTATTTTATCTTTCTTCTTTTTTTTCTGCTTTTTCTACTTCTTTTTCGTGTTCTTCTTCTCCACCTGCTTCTTTATCTTTTTTATTTTTCTCCTCCTTATCTTCTTTTTAATTTTCTCCTCTTCCTCCCCCTTTTTTTTCTGTCTTTCTACTTCTGCTTATTATGCCCCCATGGAATATAGGCCTTTGTCAACTTCCTAAATGATCTCATTCTATGTAGTTAATGTGCAGCCCAAACCAAAACCTCTCCATCAGATGTGCCACAGTCTGTAACCCTTCTTCATTGTGGTTTTGCTTATTTAGTGCAAGCATTTCCATAGACAAGACATGACTGTGTATGAGTCAGTTTTATTCCATGTTTGGCTCATTATTATTTTTGGTGACTTTTGGTTCCATGGCATTTCTTCTCTTTCTTCCTTCCTCATGTTGTGTTGTAGTTTACAACTAGGCTGCGATATCTGCACTTTTTAACCAGACGCATCCGATTTCTGCAGATGATTTATTCTTCTTATATCTTTTATGTGTGACGTTGGTAGTCATATCTATCCACAACTTCTTCCTCATGTACTTTCCATACATTTGGTCTCAAATCATCTTCCATGCCATGTGGTCAAACTGTCTAGAATCTGTTCTCTAGTGTTCTCCTTCTCATGACCAAAGAATATGTAGATTGTCTCCTTCTGATGTTGGCCAATTTTTGATTAGTTGTCTTTTGTGACATGCTTATTAAGAAGCCATGGATCTATCCCCATGGATCTATCCACCCCCCCCCCCCTCAACTATTCCAAATGGAGCATTAGAACCCACACTGGGAAAGGATTAAAAGAAGTTTTCTCTTGCATTTTCAGTTCAAAAATCAACATCAGTGTTTCTGTGAGATACTGAGACTGTTTCTGTGAGATGCTGAGACTGTTTCTGTGAGATACTGAGACTGTTTCTGTGAGATGCTGAGACTGTTTCTGTGAGATGCTGAGACTGTTTCTGTGAGATACTGAGACTGTTTCTGTGAGATGCTGAGACTGTTTTTGTGAGATGCTGAGACTGTTTCTGTGAGATGCTGAGACTGTTTCTGTGAGATGCTGAGACTGTTTCTGTGAGATGCTGAGACTGTTTCTGTGAGATACTGAGACTGTTTCTGTGAGATGCTGAGACTGTTTCTGTGAGATACTGAGACTGTTTCTGTGAGATGCTGAGACTGTTTCTGTGAGATACTGAGACTGTTTCTGTGAGATGCTGAGACTGTTTCTGTGAGATACTGAGACTGTTTCTGTGAGATGCTGAGACTGTTTCTGTGAGATGCTGAGACTGTTTCTGTGAGATACTGAGACTGTTTCTGTGAGATGCTGAGACTGTTTCTGTGAGATACTAAGACTGTTTCTGTGAGATACTGAGACTGTTTCTGTGAGATACTGAGACTGTTTCTGTGAGATACTGAGACTGTTTCTGTGAGATACTGAGACTGTTTCTGTGAGATACTAAGACTGTTTCTGTGAGATACTGAGACTGTTTCTGTGAGATACTGAGACTGTTTCTGTGAGATGCTGAGACTGTTTCTGTGAGATGCTGAGACTGTTTCTGTGAGATGCTGAGACTGTTTCTGTGAGATGCTGAGACTGTTTCTGTGAGATACTGAGACTGTTTCTGTGAGATGCTGAGACTGTTTCTGTGAGATGCTGAGACTGTTTCTGTGAGATACAGAGACTGTTTCTGTGAGATGCTGAGACTGTTTCTGTGAGATGCCTTCCAATTACAGAACTGCACGTGAAATCCTCTAGCCTGACATTTTGGCTTGGGAAATCATTGCCTAGATAAACCATATTTATGATGGCAACTATCACAAACAGGCCTGGGCCATTAACCGGTCACATGCCAGATCTCTGCCAGTGTTCACAAAGCGACCCTGCATAATGGCTGCACTCTTTGGCCCATTTTCCTGGTTTGTCTGTGGCCATTTTCACAGATCGCTGGGACAAGAGCTGTGTTCTTCTAGTTATGCTTGACTTATCTTAGTTCTGGTTTTAACGCATGGCTTGAGAACGTTCATTTAATTGATGTGTGTGCACATGTTCTTGTAACACAAGTACAGATGCTTTATTGATGTTCAGCCAGTCATTTCCATGATTCTTATCAGTGTTGTGAACAACACATTCTGGGGCTTGTTTTTATCATATGTTTGTCTTCTTATTTTGCATTTGCCCTTTATAAAGTAGTTGGCATGCTGTGTTGTGGTTTACAGATAGGCTGTGATATCTGCACCTTTTGGCTCGACACATCCACTTTCAGTAATTGCTTATTTAGTCATCTTTTCAATCTTTTTTAATCTGGCTTAAGAATGGAGGTGGAGGCGGTCACTGCAGCTTTCCGCTGGCTAGAGAACACGACACACACACACATTGTGATTGTAACTGATTCAGAAAGCATGCTGAGGAAGATCAGAACAGGTATGCTTTGTGCAGCAGAGTGGCATGCTTCGCTGCGGAGGACACGAGTGAGGAGTATTGTCTGGATTTTTTCCACGGGTAACGTCGGTCGGTGTGTTGGAAAATGAACAGGCGGACAGACTAGCTGGCTCTGCACAACTTGGTGGAATACTGCTACATGATAGGGCAGACGTGGTTAGTGCCTTGTGGGAGAGCGTGTACAATGCGGAGGAGCAGATGGATCACCACAGTCTGGTGAGATTGATGCAGTTGGGGATGACGAGAGGTTTTTTTTTTCTCTTTACAAATTTGAGAGAAAGGGCTGAAAAAGCATGAAAAATATCAGTTCGGACAAGAAGAAGAACCATTCTGCTTCACCACAAAATGAGTGTTGCTGCTAGAAAGCCTTTATCAGTACAGACAGACAATACAATTACAAGCAACAAAACATGAATTAGCTTATCTGTGACAAAATCTCAAATATCTCACTTGAACAGTAGACACATCCACATGCAAGTGAGTTGCTGTACAGGTGGTTAGAGCAAGGGACATAACTCACTTGAACAGTAGACTCCCTCGAAGGCGGAGTACATCTGCCGGAGAGGCGGGGAACGAGAACTGCAAACAAATAAGCCAGTAAAATGGATGTACACGCAAAACTCAGGTCAAGGTAAAAGCCAAAAGTCCATTTTGGACGAGCAACTGCGACTTACCGCCGGAATTCACAGCGGGTGAACAAGAAGAAGAAGAAGAGCAGTAGACACATCCATGTGCCAGTGTTGTTGCTGTGAAGGTGGTTATAGCAAGGGACATAACTCACTTGAACAGTAGACACATCCATGTGCCAGTGTTGTTGCTGTACAGGTGGTTACAGCAAGGGACATAACTCACTTGAACAGTAGACACATCCATGTGCCAGTGTTGTTGCTGTACAGGTGGTTACAAGAAGGGACATAACTCACTTGAACAGTAAACACATCCATGTACCTGTGTTTTTGCTGTGCAGGTGATTACAGCAAGGGACATAACTCACTTAAACAGTAGACACATCCATGTGCCAGCGATGTTGCTTGGCAGGTGGTGATAGCAAGGGACATAACTCACTTAAACAGTAAACACATCCATGTGCGAGTGTTGTTCGATATTGATACAGGTGGTTATAGCAAGGGACATAACTCACTTGAACGGGTAGACACATCCATGTGCCAGTGTTATTGCTGTATGTGTGGTTACAGCAAGGAACATAACTCACTTGAACAGTAGACACATCCACATACAAATGTTGCTGCGGGATATGGGTACAGGTGGTTACAGCAAGGTACATAACTCATTTTTTTTGCCAGATAAACCTGTTGGAAATTAGGCAGTTTTTATCAACATCATATGATGATGGCACAGATGACACACCTGATGGCACAGATGGTGATATCTGTGCGCAGCTCTCAGGCTGTGGTGTCCTGGATCAGTTCAGTTGAAGATTTTCCTCCACGTCACCATCTGAGCATATTTTCTCTCACTCCATATCTTCAACCATTTGAAGGGTAGAATGTTGGATGGGCTTGTGGTGCAGTCTTTGCATTTGTTTGTTTGTTTATTCTTATAAAGGCTGACCTTAAAATAGTCCACTCATCGCCACAGAGAATGTCCTTAGGGACAGTACCATCCTCTATTCTCCAGGTGTGACCCAGCCACCTGAGCCTTGGTAGACTCAGCATTGAGAAAACTGTTGTAATACCTGCTCTTTCTGATATCTCAATGTTTGTGATTTTGTCTTGCCACCTAATGCCAACTATTCTTCTTAAGCTATTTGGCCATTTCTCCTAGTGCGATAAAGTTGACCAAGTTTCCACTGCCATATAGAAGAGTGCTGAGAACACAAGCCTGATAGAGCAAACACTGCAGTTCCTCCTCTGAGTGGGTGGTAATTGCTGCATCATCTGCAGTTAGCAGGTCTCTGATAAGTACCTTCTTTATCCTGATTTTGGTTTTCAGCTCTGTCTTATAGTTGTGCATAATTCAAGTGTTTAAAAACAGTTAATAGGTTACAGCTTGAGCGACATTTCAAGGTTGTGCCTCTCTTACCCAGTGTTTTCCCACTCAGGTTTGTTTGTCCTTTCCACCTCTTCTGCTGAAATCATCATCATATACCTTTATGGCTTCATTATTCTAGTCATTCCACAGATGCATAGTGTTCTGGATCTCCTTTCAGTTAGCACAACTTTAGTCTGAAAACTGCATTCAATTTCTTTTCTTTTTTTATTCCATAACATCGCCCACACCAGTCGGCAAGGCACCTGATGATGATGAACATTATTAGCTGCAAAAGGTTTGTCAAACTCTGGAGAGAGAGGGAGACAGACAGAGAGAGACAGACAGACAGACAGAGAAAAAGCTAGAGAGAGTCACACAAAGAACATTCTTGCACTTTTCCCATGGCACAGAAAGATGTTAGCCCTTGAATGTCAAGTGTGCCCGTATCACTGGGCAAGGTCCTGGGTTAGGAGGCTGCATACTGGTGTCATTTATTTTATTTCGTTTTGAGTTTAAACGTTGAGAGCAAACATTTTAAAATCTGTCTAATCTAATTCTGGCTTTCTTTCAGGTTGGTAAAATCGTGGCTCGGAACTCGGCCCCAATTATGGCATTACAAGGGAAGAACGTCATTGAGATTGACCATACAATCCGATTACGAGAGCGGGCTGACCACTATAACTTCCTGGAGACGGCAGATCAGATTGAGAAAATGGTGCAGCAGCAGGAGGAGAACCTGTTGAAGATTGCCAGCAAGCAGATCCGGGACACAGGCAGATTGTACCACGTGAGGGAGAGCAACCAGGTGGAGTACGACATGGATGAGACCATGGTGTAGGGAGATTGTACCATGTGAGGGAGAGCAACTAGGTGGAGTACGACATGGATGAGACCATGGTGTAGGGAGATTGTACCATGTGAGGGAGAGCAACTAGGTGGAGTACGACATGGATGAGACCATGGTGTAGGGAGATTGTACCATGTGAGGGAGAGCAACTAGGCGGAGTACGACATGGATGAGACCATGGTGTAGACAGGTTGTAGGGAGATTGTACCATGTGAGGGAGAGCAACCAGGTGGAGTACGACATGGATGAGACCATGGTGTAGGGAGATTGTACCATGTGAGGGAGACCAACTAGGTGGAGTACGACTTGTATGAGACCATGGTGTAGACAGGTTGTAGGGAGATTGTACCATGTGAGGGAGAGCAACCAGGTGGAGTACGACATGGATGAGATGGTGGTGTAGACAGGTTGTAGGGAGATTGTACCATGTGAGAGAGAGCAACTAGGTGGAGTACAACATGGATGAGACCATGGTGTAGACAGGATATAGGGAGATTGTACCATGTGAGAGAGAGCAACTAGGTGGAGTACGACATGTATGAGATGGTGGTATAGACAGACGAGTTATAGGGAGAACAGCCAGGTGAAGTACAACATGGATGAGATGGTGGTATAGACAAACGAGTTATAGGGAGAACAGCCAGGTGAAGTACAACATAGATGAGACGATGGTGTAAGCACTTTTCTGCCACCTCAGTCACACACGCCAGCAGATGCCAACAGATAGCAGAATTAATATGATGTACATATTTATTGTTTTGTATGCAATCATAGATGTGGACTACTTTGGAAGTGTTATATTTTGAGATAGGGCAGTGCATTTCATACTTGACTGTCATCCCGGTGCTTATTAGTTCAAATCTGCACTAGGTGATACACTTGTAAGGAATGGATTTCAACGCATGGACGCGGAAGCAAAGGTGGCAGTCATGATTTTAACCACATCATTTATCCAGCACCAGCTGCTCTGTAATACACACAGGGCCAGCACCGACTATGCTTCAGGAAGTGGGCAGGACTTTTCGACATTTTTTGCATCATCATTTAACTTTTTTCTGTTCAGTTAATTAGTTGAACCTATAACGTGTGAGTGTGTATCTCCTTCTTGTGTTTATAATGACCATGAGAGAATGATTGTATGACTTGTCACCGTGCATATAATGATCTATTCACATTTCTGTATATTTCTTTTACAGTACACAATTCTGTATCTGGTATGTGATTGTACACATTTGTCTATGTGGGCTGTACATGAGTGTACACATATGTTGTATATATCTAAATGCATAATGCCAAGAAAAGACAATGTTTTTTTAATTTTAAATATTTGATAGAATCAGTTTCTTTTCATACATGCATACAAATATGTGAATGCAGTATCACTTAATTATGTGAAGTCGCACACCCTGTATGTGTAAGAGTATGTGCAAACAATGTATTAGCATGATCCTGCCCAGTCATGTAAACTCACACATACACACTGTGTGTGTTTGTGGGTTGGGCAGAGCAATTTTAGATTGGCACTTTTCAGTCTTTCCAGATTAGTGTTGTGTTGTATTGGGCTATGAAGAGATATGAGACTCACAGCCCATGGTGATGGCGAGTGTGTCTAGCAAGACTTTCCAGATGATAGTGTTATACTGTGCTTTGAGGAGATATGGGACTCACAGCCCATGGTGATGGCGAGTGTGACTAGCAAGACTTTCCAGATGATAGTGTTATACTGTGCTTTGAGGAGATATGGGACTCACAGCCCATGGTGATGGCGAGTGTGACTAGCAAGACTTTCCAGATGGTAGTGTTATACTGTGCTTTGAGGAGATATGGGACTCACAGCCCATGGTGATGGCGAGTGTGACTAGCAAGACTTTCCAGCGTTAAGAAAGGTCTTCCATTATAGCATGGTATTTTAGGACCATTGTTGTCAACATTTGTAGTTAGTGTGTTTCTTCTCAGACGCTCAGCTCTCATCCTTTCTGTAGTCATATTTTCCCTACATTCTCATTCCCTTCTGGATGTGCCGCTTTCACACAACACGATTCATGGCACTCTGTTTCTGTAAGAGAACTTAAACAGTGTCTTGACAAACATACATGTGAGTGTAGTATCACGCAATTATCAGATAAACTAATAAATGTCAAGTATGTATGTGTGTGTCTGTAAAACCAGTGTTCTGTGCAGACATTTCTTGAAGATTTCCTTTGTTTGTTTGTTTTAGTATCCAGAAGCCATGAGTTGTTAACCCTTAGGCTCGGTATTATGGATATCACAACCTTTCGGCCTTGATTCCATGATAAATACCGTAAATCTGGGAGAAAATGTGGCTTTCCTGCCTACCCCCGGGATTGAACCCGGACCACAAGAAGTTCGTCACCCAGTCTCTGCGCAATCCGGTTTAGCCAACTATGCTAGAGAGCCGGGCGAAGATTTCCTTTAAATGTCTACTGAGAGAGACTAAACATTGATGACTTTGTCAGGAGTGCACTGATAATGGTTATGTCACTAAAAACATGTATGCCTGTGCACTGTTTCAACACAGTGGATAGTATGCTTGCTTGCTTGCTGGCTCTGTTGTCAGTTGTTTTGTGTGTCTGTCAAAAAAACTTGTTTAAACATCTGACCTCAATTCCCAGACTATTGCCCAGAAGCCATGGTCTGTTTGTATTGTTAAATACATTTAAGATTGTTCCTCGCTTTTATATTGTTCACTGGGACCAAGATTGGATGTTTTTCTACTAGCTAGAGGAGTCCATATGTTAGGCCTTAGCTGTGAACTGTTTAGTTTATCCAGTTTGTTCTATCTTGTTATATTTTTCATTGGTACTTCTAGATTGTAGCTGTGAACAGTTTACCCAGTTTGTTCCATCTTTTTATATTGTTCATTGGTACTTCTAGATTGTAGCTGGGAACTATTTATTTACCCAGTTTGTTCCATCTTTTTATATTGTTCATTGGTGCTTGTTGATTGTATCTGGAAACTATTTATTTACCCAGTTTGTTCCATCTTGTTATATTTTTCATTGGTACTTCTAGATTGTAGCTGTAAACTGGTTATTTTATCCAGTTTGTTCCATCTTGTTATATTGTTCATTGGTACTTGTTGATTGTAGCTGGGAACTATTTATTTACCCAGTTTATTCCATCTTTTTATATTGTTTACTGGGACCTAGATCTGATGTTCCAGTTTGTAGTTGTGAACTGTTTATTTATTTACTCAATTCCTTCAATCATTTTAGATTGTTTTCTTGGATCAAGATCTGATGTTCTAGATTGTAGTTGTAAACAATTTATTTACCCATTTTGTTCCTTCTTTTTATATTGTTGACTAGAACCAAGATCTGATGTTCTAGATTGTAGTTGTAAACAATTTATTTACCCATTTTGTTCCATCTTTTTATCTCGTTCACTAGAACCAAGATCTGATGTTTTAGATTGTAGTTGTAAACAATTTATTTACCCAGTTTGTTCCTTCTTTTTATATTGTTCACTAGAACCAAGATCTGATGTTTTAGATTGTAGTTGTAAACAATTTATTTACCCATTTTGTTCCATCTTTTTATATTGTTCACTAGAACCAAGATCTGATGTTCTAGATTGTAGCTGTGAACATTTTTTTCATCCAGTTTGTTCCATCTTTTTATATTGTTCACTAGAACCAAGATCTGATGTTTTAGATTGTAGCTGTGAACAATTTTTTCATCCAGTTTGTTCCATCTTTTTATATTGTTCACTAGAACCAAGATCTGATGTTTTAGATTGTAGCTGTGAACAATTTTTTCATCTAGTTTGTTCCATCTTTTTTTATTGTTCACTAGAACCAAGATCTGATGTTTTAGATTGTAGTTGTAAACAATTTATTTACCCAGTTTGTTCCATCTTTTTTTATTGTTCACTAGAACCAAGATCTGGTGTTCTAGATTGTAGTTGTAAACAATTTATTTACCCATTTTGTTCCTTCTTTTTATATTGTTGACGAGAACCAAGATCTGATGTTTTAGATTGTAGCTGTGAGCAATTTTTTCACCCAGTTTGTTCCATCTAATTATATTGTTCACTAGAACCAAGATCTGATGTTCTAGATTGTAGTTGTGAACTGTTTATTTACCCAGTTTGTTCCATCTTTTTTTTTATTGTTCTCTGGGACCAAGATCAGATGTTCTAGATTAGAGATTGTAAATGTAAACTGTATATCCATTTGTTCCATGTTTTTTATATTGTTCTTTGGAACCGAGATGATGTTTTGTGTGTGAAGTTTTCAGTGGTTTGATCAAGTTCTGTTAGTTTTCACTGTGGCTTTTATACACTGATTGCCAATCATGTTGATTGTGTGATTTACAGATGTTTACATGTGATTACATGATTTACAAATGTTGACTTGTGATTATGGGATTTGCAGCTGTTGACTTGTGATTGTGTGATTTACAGATGTTGACTTGTGATTGTTTGATTTACAGATGTTTTCATGTGATTGTGTGATTTACAGATGTGGACTTGTGATTGTGTGAATTACAGATGTTGACTTGTGATTTACAAATGTTGACTTGTGATTGTGTGATTTACAGATGTGGACTTGTGATTGTTTGATTTACAAATGTTTCCATGTGATTGTGTGAAGTAAAGTTATTTTAATTTGGCTGCGATTTACATATATTTTTGTATTTGTGAACTTTTAGCTGTATTTTTATAATGTTGAGCAGGTTTCATTATGATTTTTACACAACAGTTGTATAATGTTGTGAATTTGGAAGTATGCTTTCATCACGTTGAGTAAGGTTTTATTATAAATTTCTACACCATCATGTTGTGACTTGAGTTTTCTGTTATAGTTTGATCATGTTGTTAGATCTTTATTGTGACTTGAGTTTTCTACTATAGTTTGATCATGTTGTTAGATCTTTATTGTGACTTGAGTTTTCTACTATAGTTGGGTCATGTTGTTAGATCTTTATTGTGACTTGAGTTTTCTACTATAGTTGGGTCATGTTGTTAGATCTTTATTGTGACTTTAGTTTTTCTACTATAGTGTGGGTCATGTTGTTAGATCTTCTTTCTTTGTTGGACTTGATTTTTCTACTATAGTTTGATCATGTTGTTAGATCTTTATTGTGACTTGAGTTTTCTACTATAGTTTGGGTCATGTTGTTAGATCTTTATTGTGACTTGAGTTTTCTACTATAGTTGGGTTGGAGTCATGTTGTTAGATCTTTTTATTGTGACTTGAGTTTTCTACTATAGTTGGGTCATGTTGTTAGATCTTTATTGTGACTTGAGTTTTCTACTATAGTTTGATCATGTTGTTAGATCTTTATTGTGACTTGAGTTTTCTACTATAGTTGGGTCATGTTGTTAGATCTTTATTGTGACTTGAGTTTTCTACTATAGTTGGGTCATGTTGTTAGATCTTTATTGTGACTTGAGTTTTCTACTATAGTTGGGTCATGTTGTTAGATCTTTATTGTGACTTGAGTTTTCTACTATAGTTGGGTCATGTTGTTAGATCTTTATTGTGACTTGAGTTTTCTACTATAGTTGGGTCATGTTGTTAGATCTTTATTGTGACTTGAGTTTTCTACTATAGTTGGGTCATGTTGTTAGATCTTTATTGTGACTTGAGTTTTCTACTATAGTTGGGTCATGTTGTTTAGATCTTATTTGTGACTTGAGTTTTCTACTATAGTTGGGTCATGTTGTTAGATCTTTATTGTGACTTGAGTTTTCTACTATAGTTGGGTTCATGTGTTAGATCTTTATTGTGACTTGAGTTTTCTACTATAGTTGGGTCATGTTGTTAGATCTTTATTGTGACTTGAGTTTTCTACTATAGTTGGGTCATGTTGTTAGATCTTTATTGTGATTGCATACAGTTGTACTATCCTGTAGAGTAAGCTTTCATTAAGGATATTTATTTATATATATATATACATATATGTGTGTGCGTGTGTTTAGTTTTATCATGTTGTGGCTGAGTTTTCTGAACTGGTTTGATCATTTTGTGTGAGCTATCAGATATGACTTCTGCACAGTGGTTTTATCCTGCTTGTTGTGAATTTTCAGCTATAATTATTCTGATAATGTTGTGTTAGCTTTTTGTTATGACTACTATACAGTGATTTTTGTTTCATCATGTTGAGATTGTCAGGTTTTGTCATTGCCTTCATCATGTTTTTATTGTGAGAAGAAGACATTAATCACATCATATTGTGGTTGCATGTTTCACACACTTATATTGTGATGGCAGATACATTCTCTTTTTAACTTGTATATGCCCTGAACCCCCCCCCCCCCCCCCCCCCCCCCCCCCCCCCCCCCCCCCCCACCCCCCCCCCCCCCCCCTCAAATCCCGTTGTTACATTGCCTTTGTCACTTGTACATTGCTTTCCATCAGGTTATCATGATAAGATACAGCTTTATAATCTCTGTGTGTAAACACTGATCATAACATTGCCATGATGTCATTTGTGTGTGTGCTTGCATGTTTTCTGCTTGTGATCCATATTGTGAGTGTGCTTGCATGGTTTCTTCTTGTGATCCATATTGTGTGTGTGCTTGCATGGTTTCTTCTTGTGATCCATATTGTGTGTGTGCTTGCATGGTTTCTTCTTGTGATCCATAGTGTGTGTGTGCTTGCATGTTTTCTGCTTGTGATCCATATTGTGTGTGTGCTTGCATGTTTTCTGCTTGTGATCCATATTGTGTGTGTGCTTGCATGGTTTCTTCTTGTGATCCATATTGTGTGTGTGCTTGCATGGTTTCTTCTTGTGATCCATATTGTGTGTGTGCTTGCATGGTTTCTTCTTGTGATCCATAGTGTGTGTGTGCTTGCATGTTTTCTGCTTGTGATCCATATTGTGTGTTTGCTTGCATGGTTTCTTCTTGTGATCCATATTGTGTGTGTGCTTGCATGTTCAGTAAGTGGTTTCTTCTTGTGATCCATATTGTGTGTGTGCTTGCATGTTCAGTAAGTGGTTTCTTCTTGTGATCCATATTGTGTGTGTGCTTGCATGTTCAGTAAGTGGTTTCTTCTTGTGATCCATATTGTGTGTGTGCTTGCATGTTCAGTAAGTGGTTTCTTCTTGTGATCCATATTGTGTGTGTGCTTGCATGGTTTCTTCTTGTGATCCATATTGTGTGTGTGCTTTCATGTTCAGTAAGTGGTTTCTTCTTGTGATCCATATTGTGTGTGTTCTTGCATGTTCAGTAAGTGGTTTCTTCTTGTGATCCATATTGTGTGTGTGCTTGCATGTTCAGTAAGTGGTTTCTGCTTGTGATCCATATTGTGTGTGTGCTTGCATGTTCAGTAAGTGGTTTCTGCTTGTGATCCATATTGTGTGTGTGCTTGCATGTTCAGTAAGTGGTTTCTTCTTGTGATCCATATTGTGTGTGTGCTTGCATGTTCAGTAAGTGGTTTCTTCTTGTGATCCATAGTGTGTGTGTCATAACAAGAACAGTAATTATAATACCAGGTGGCTAGTTGCATATTTTGTCATGTACATATATTTATTTGTACGAGGGAGCTTCAAATAAACATCTATAAAGTCTAATAGAAATTACGTTAACCATACCATTCTTTTGTAACCTGTCAATATCATTGTTAAGGATGTCAAGAGATTTAAGCATGTGACATCATGGTGCAGACATCATAATGACAGGTTAAAGATGGCCGCTCCACTTTTGACATGCACCAGAGAGAAGAAGTATTCTTTTATTTTGGAGCTCCAGAGTTTGTGCCATCTTGTGACAGGTAGCTGGTGCTCTGAGGAGTCAGACCCAGCCACACGGGATGACATGAGGCTCTGAGGAGTCAGACCCAGCCACATGGGATAACATGAGGCTCTGAGGAGTCAGACCCAGCCACATGGGATAACATGACACTCTGAGGAGTCAGACCCAGCCACATGGGATAACATGAGGCTCTGAGGAGTCAGACCCAGCCATATGGTATAACATGACACTCTGAGGAGTCAGACCCAGCCACATGGGATAACATGACGCTCTGAGGAGTCAGACCCAGCCACATGGGATAACATAATGCTTTGAGGAGTCAGACCCAGCCACATGGGATAACATGACCTTCTGAGGAGTCAGACCCAGCCATATGGGATAACATGACACTCTGAGGAGTCAGACCCAGCCAAATGGGATAACATGACGCTCTGAGGAGTCAGACCCAGCCACATGGGATAACATGAGGCTCTGAGGAGTCAGACCCAGCCATATGGGATAACATGAGGCTCTGAGGAGTCAGACCCAGCCATATGGGATAACATGAGGCTCTGAGGAGTCAGACCCAGCCAAATGGGATAACATGACGCTCTGAGGAGTCAGACCCAGCCATATGGGATAACATGACGCTCTGAGGAGTCAGACCCAGCCACATGGGATAACATGACACTCTGAGGAGTCAGACCCAGCCACATGGGATAACATGACGCTCTGAGGAGTCAGACCCAGCCATATGGGATAACATGACACTCTGAGGAGTCAGACCCAGCCAAATGGGATAACATGACGCTCTGAGGAGTCAGACCCAGCCACATGGGATAACATGACGCTCTGAGGAGTCAGACCCAGCCATATGGGATAACATGAGGCTCTGAGGAGTCAGACCCAGCCAAATGGGATAACATGACGCTCTGAGGAGTCAGACCCAGCCACATGGGATAACATGACACTCTGAGGAGTCAGACCCAGCCACATGGGATAACATGACGCTCTGAGGAGTCAGACCCAGCCACATGGGATAACATAATGCTTTGAGGAGTCAGACCCAGCCACATGGGATAACATGACCTTCTGAGGAGTCAGACCCAGCCACATGGGATAACATAATGCTTTGAGGAGTCAGACCCAGCCACATGGGATAACATGACCTTCTGAGGAGTCAGACCCAGCCACATAAGATAACATGACACTCTGAGGAGTCAGACCCAGCCACATGGGATAACATAATGCTTTGAGGAGTCAGACCCAGCCACATGGGATAACATGACACTCTGAGGAGTCAGACCCAGCCACATGGGATAACATAATGCTTTGAGGAGTCAGACCCAGCCACATGGGATAACATGACACTCTGAGGAGTCAGACCCAGCCACATGGGATAACATAATGCTTTGAGGAGTCAGACCCAGCCACATGGGATAACATGACACTCTGAGGAGTCAGACCCAGCCACATGGGATAACATGACACTCTGAGGAGTCAGACCCAGTCATATGGGATAACATGACACTCTGAGGAGTCAGACCCAGCCACATGGGATAACATGAGGCTCTGAGGAGTCAGACCTAGCCACATGGAATAACATTGGTGCAATAAAGCTGCTGACTTCCTGTATAAGTGGACTGCAATCAAGCTTTGAAACTAAACAGTTGATACAAATAAACATTTGTTTTAAACTGGGGAAACACTAAGAACACACATCAAACAGTTTATGTGGGACACTGGTGACAGGCCTTCATCTGCACAGAAAAGTATCAAACAGCACAACAACAAAAGAAATAAGTTAATTCTTATTCATTGTGTTGTTTATTCTGCACATATAATTTGGTTTTTTCCTAGTTGCTTTTTATTTATTTTGTATTTTTGTGTTCACATTGCCAGTGTTGAAGACTTGATCAACCACAAGATTGACATAAATTGATTGTCACCTTTGCTAAATTATTTGTGTGTACATAAACCTTTCATACTCATGGTTTCTGTGTCGTATAGTTCTTGTTCATCTTGTTCCCCTGTTTTTCTGTTCACTGATTTAGCCACAGTCTTTCAACCTGTTGTATATTCATTCACTATATTCCTCTAGCATCTGTATGTGTGTTGGAGCCACATAGCATAGTGGTTAGTTTGTCTGCATGTCGAGTAGTCAAAGTTCTGTCCACGGCTGAGTTAGGGTTAGTTTGTCTAACTATCACTGATGTTATCATCAGCACCATGAAGGCAGACTGCACTGATTGGCGCATATAGAGGGAATGACAGAGGTAAAACATGATACAAAGAACAGTAGACCAACTTCATCAGTTGCCTAAACTCCTGTACATTGTCCATCCCATCAGAACATGATCAGATCAGAATATCTCATTGATTACATTTGCAACATTTTAATGTACAGTACAAAATATTCACCTCATCCAGTGGTCATTCTGTGATTTTATAATTTACAAATTGTCTTGGGGACTTTTTTCTTTCTGATTGAAACACAATTTAGTGCGAAACTCCAACAGACAAATCATTAATCTTGTGAAAATGTTGCGTTAGACGATGAGGTGCCCAGTAGCAGTCCTCACTGCCTGTTGATTGACCACTGTTTTTGTTTGACTGAAAAGCTTTAAAGGACCTGTGTCTACACCTTAGGACATGCTGGCTATAGGGTGCTAGACTTGAACTATTATTGATCAGTTAGCACTCCACGACTGATTTATTCAGTCTACCTCTGGGCTCAGCTTATTCTTGAAAGTGTTCTCTCGCGGATGCTAAACAAAATGGGTCATGAGCCTTGGAAATACCTGGGGAAAAAAATCCTTAAAGAAAATTAATTTTTATACAGGTCACGAATAAATTTGGAAAACAAGTTATTTATCTACATTGTAATTTGTTTTTTTGAAATATATAAAGATATATCAAATGGGTAGTACACAAAACGAGTGAAACATTAAATCAAACGGGGAAATTGAACTCATAAGAAGAGCCTCCTAATTGCTGTTTTTAGTTAGCATATTCATATCCTGGCCACTGTGGGAGTGCACATTAGAACCAGTGACATTTAACCATGCTTGTCCAGAACTGGCCACTGTGAGAGTGCACATTAGAACCAGTGACATTTAACCATGCTTGTCCAGAACAGGTCACTGTAAGAGTGCACATTAGAACCAGTGACATTTAACCATGCTTGTCCAGAACAGGCCACTGTAAGAGTGCACATTAGAACCAGTGACATTTAACCATGCTTGTCCAGAACAGGCCACTGTGGGAGTGCACATTAGAACCAGTGACATTTAACCATGCTTGTCCAGAACAGGTCACTGTGAGAGTGCACATTAGAACCAGTGACATTTAACCATGCTTGTCCAGAAGAGGTCACTGCAGAAATGGCCACATTGGCAATTACAGGACTGTTTCACAGCTAGAAGTGACCAGATTTAGTCTTCTCAGGCAGTCCAAGTTTAAAAGGTCAAGACCGTTGCCTGGCAGGCAAATAGGCTACCCACTGTGCTATGATGACCTCGTTGCAGAGCGCTAAGCCTGTGAATTTATCCTTGTTTAATGGTGCTGATTGTCTAGTGCCATTCATCATGTTGTGTTGATTGACATTGTAATGATATTGATTTTTTGCTATAACATAGTCCAAATACCCATTGTTATGCCCCACATTGCCTGACTTCTGTGACCTCTGAACTCAACAGTCCCAGGAAAACCTCATTGTAGATGGAGAGCAAGATATGCACAAGGAGAGCAACATCGATTTGTCACTTTAAAGCAGTCATCATACACTGTGCTGTATATCTAGCCAGACTTTCAAGTGTATTGAGACCAAATGTAGATAGTAATATAAGGACGGTTGTTGGCCAAACACAATGCATTGCTGGCTGCCAGAGCTGATGGTTGATGAGTTGTTGGTCGGGTTGTTTGTTTTGCTTCTTAAGCTCTGTAACTTTACTATAGACCAGTTGACTTCTTTAGCTATGTAAGTTTTCTATAGACCAGTTGACTTCTTTAGCTATGTAAGTTTTCTATAGACCAGTTGACTTCTTTAGCTATGTGAGTTTTCTATAGACCAGTTGACTTCCTTAGCTGTGTAAGTTTTCTATAGACCAGTTGACTTCTTTAGCTATGTAAGTTTTCTATAGACCAGTTGACTTCTTTACCTATGTTAGTTTTCTATAGACCAGTTGATTTCTTTAGCTATGTAAGTTTTCTATAGACCAGTTGATTTCTTTAGCTATGTAAGTTTTCTATAGACCAGTTGACTTCTTTACCTATGTTAGTTTTCTATAGACCAGTTGATTTCTTTAGCTATGTAAGTTTTCTATAGACCAGTTGATTTCTTTAGCTATGTGAGTTTTCTATAGACCAGTTGACTTCCTTAGCTGTGTAAGTTTTCTATAGACCAGTTGACTTCTTTAGCTATGTAAGTTTTCTATAGACCAGTTGACTTCTTTACCTATGTTAGTTTTCTATAGACCAGTTGATTTCTTTAGCTATGTAAGTTTTCTATAGACCAGTTGATTTCTTTAGCTATGTAAGTTTTCTATAGACCAGTTGACTTCTTTAGCTATTTGAGTTTTCTATAGACCAGTTGACTTCCTTAGCTATGTAAGTTTTCTATAGACCAGTTGACTTCTTTAGCTATGTGAGTTTTCTATAGACCAGTTGACTTCCTTAGCTGTGTAAGTTTTCTATAGACCAGTTGACTTCTTTAGCTATGTAAGTTTTCTATAGACCAGTTGACTTCTTTACCTATGTTAGTTTTCTATAGACCAGTTGACTTCTTTAGCTATGTAAGTTTTCTATAGACCAGTTGATTTCTTTAGCTATGTAAGTTTTCTATAGACCAGTTGACTTCTTTAGCTATGTGAGTTTTCTATAGACCAGTTGACTTCTTTAGCTATGTAAGTTTTCTATAGACCAGTTGACTTCTTTAGCTATGTGAGTTTTCTATAGACCAGTTGACTTCTTTAGCTATTTGAGTTTTCTATAGACCAGTTGACTTCTTTAGCTATGTAAGTTTTCTATAGACCAGTTGACTTCTTTAGCTATGTAAGTTTTCTATAGACCAGTTGACTTCTTTAGCTATGTAAGTTTTCTATAGACCAGTTCACTTCTTTAGCTATTTGAGTTTTCTATAGACCAGTTGACTTCTTTAGCTATGTAAGTTTTCTATAGACCAGTTGACTTCTTTAGCTATGTAAGTTTTCTATAGACCAGTTGACTTCTTTGGCTATGTAAGTTTTCTATAGACCAGTTGACTTCCTTAGCTATTTGAGTTTTCTATAGACCAGTTGACTTCTTTAGCTATGTAAGTTTTCTATAGACCAGTTGACTTCTTTAGCTATGTGAGTTTTCTATAGACCAGTTGACTTCTTTAGCTATTTGAGTTTTCTATAGACCAGTTGACTTCTTTAGCTATGTAAGTTTTATATAGACCAGTTGACTTCTTTAGCTATGTAAGTTTTCTATAGACCAGTTGACTTCTTTGGCTATGTAAGTTTTCTATAGACCAGTTGACTTCCTTAGCTCTGTAAGTTTTCTATAGACTAGTTGATTTCCTTAGCACTGTAAGTTTTCTATAGACCAGTTGACTTCCTTAGCTCTGTAAGTTTTCTATAGACTAGTTGACTTCCTTAGCACTGTAAGTATTGTAAACCAGACTTGCTACTCTGTAGCTTCTCCAGCAAGAGATGATGACTTTTCTATTGGGTGATTCAGTTAGGGTTGGCAATTAGGTAGATGAAAAAACAAAATTTAGGATGTGTGTCTTGGGTTTGCAGTAAGATAGATAGAAAACACTGATATGAGCTGAGGGTTTAAAAGCCAATTGATACTGTATTTGGTTTGTGGTTTGGGTTGGCAGCTAAATATATTTGAGGACATAATGATGGGTGTAACACAACACGCATGAATAACTGTTGTATTTGCAGTAATAAGTTGAAACATACACATGTGCGTGCAAAAAACAAAACTGTGGAAGCAAAGTTTGATAAGGGTCCTGTATATAGTCTGAGTGCCTTATTTCTCCAGTAATTTATTCACTTTGATCTCATTTCATGCGTCTGCCATTTGTGTTCTCTTGTATACTGCTGTTATTGTCTAGAACACCTAGGCCATGCTTAAAGCATACACTTGTGTACCTGTCGTATACGCCAGCTTCAGCCTCCTCTCCCCTTCACAAAATATATGATGTCATCCATGTATACAATCATCAAACTCTACCTAATGTTTCCCCCCCTTCATGTTTCGTCCACTTCACTACAACTGTAGTCATTTGCAGGCTGAGATGTTGCAGTCAGTTCCTCCATCTCCAACTATCCTTTTCATATTTGTAGAGTCATTTGCTTCCTCAGTTCACGTTTCTCCCATTGTGTCAATGAGTACTCTTTATGTCCCAGAATTGTGTTGAGGCATCTCTCAAGTCTTGTAAAATCGTCTCTTCTACCTTGAGGTTTAGAGTGACTTGTGTCTGGTGACTCTGTACCCAACAATTAATTACCTCTATCCTAGTTGTCATTATGTCAATGTTGTTTATTAAACTTTTATCTAAAATTGTGTATGACTAGTAAAAGTTCTGTTATGTGCATAATCAGCAATCATGCTTTCAACATCTGACTTTTTTTTTTTAACAAACATATATTGTGAAACAATTGTTTCTATCTCTCCCTTGCTAGATCTAACTTCTTCCTGCGGTTTTTTTTTTCCCCCTTTCAAACTAGTCATCTCTTTATGGGATGAAACTTTTCGTGATGCCCCACCCTAGCTCTTGCCAGGGGCCGCAATATAGCCCAGCCATGAATATGGTCTAATGGCTAAATGCGGTTTCTGGGACCTCTCGACGGGTGATCCTCATCCACATGGTAGCACTTTGTGTTATCGGGTGTTTATCGCTTGTGTTATGTGATGGGGTAAAATATACTACTACTGCTAGTTTCGTTTTTTACATGATACTTTTGCTTCTAAGAACAGATTCTCTTTTCTTGTACACTGGATATTTTCTCTGGTGTGTTTGGACATGAACTGGCAGACAGGTCCCGTTGGGAGTGTTGTGTGAACAGAAGGCAGGAGAAGACTACAAGCTCTATGTGACACATATAATGCCAGCACAGAATGATGGTGATGACCCAGCATAGGTGTAACCTGTCTGCCTTCACTGACATACTGCAGACGTTTGTTCTCTCAGCTCTTGAACTGGTACCTACATATGTGGGTCTGTCCTGATTTCTGTCCAAGTATATCCACATCTTCGTGGACATCAACATCACCGTTTGTTTAGTCTTGTTATTGATGTGGACATAATGTCAGCTAGAGGTAGCATTTGTAGACATAATGCTTGTTGTCAACAGATATAGCACATGCTGTAGTATGTTTTGGGTGTTATTCTGTGTTGCTAGTAAAGCACAGTTTACATTATTGCAAGATGAATGTAGCAAACATGATCTGTAAATAATGACTTGTATATTTTTACACCACATGCTTCACAGTGTATGTCGTTTGTATTAGAAGTATTGTACACTCGTATAGCACAACTTAGATGCTTTGCTTTTCTGTGGTTAGAACATGTTTTAGATAACGATATATAGCAAATATAGCACATGTTACATAAGTTGCTGATTAAACTGTGTAGCGTGTCCAGTGGTTGCACACTTGTGTCTTTCTTGTTTAAGAATGAAACCTTGTAGGTTCCTTGTAGGGTGTATAGAACTCTGGTTTGTGCATTTTTGTTGTTGACATTTTCAGTGTTGGTTAGAATGTTCCAGTCAGTCAGCAGTTAGCAACAGAAATACTTGTCTGATCAGATACTGGTCGACAGCCAAGGTAGATTAACCAATGACACCAGTGATATTGTGTCGGTTAATTACCCATATGTTTGTTTACTGTATGAATAGACAGAATCCACATGTTTTCTCAGCAGAAATGGATCATTTCATCAAATGTTGGTTCTCACATTAGGCACAGATTGTTCAATCACATGTTGGTTCACAGCAGGCACAGATTGTTCAATCAGATGTTGGTTCTCACAGCAGGCACAGATTGTTCAATCACATGTTGGTTCACAACAGGAACTGATTGTTCAATCAGATGTTGGTTTACAGCAGGCACAGATTGTTCAATCACATGTTGGTTCACAGCAGGAACTGATTGTTCAATCAGAAACTGACTAATAACATAGTTTGGTGAACATGTATTTCTACCTGCGACTTGAAGTGTGTGTCTTTCATTCTGGTGTTGAATTGTATGTCAGTAACATATTTATGACTGGTGGGTTTGTGTATTTGTAGTCAGAGGCTGAAGTCTGTTGTTACCAGCAAGACTAGTTAGTCTAGGGACTGCTGGCTACTGAGGGGAGGAGACGGAGCATGTGCGGGAATGTCCCCAGTGCAGTGTTTGTCAGTTCTTGACTGGTTCATTGACTTTTTTCTGTGTTGTTTGTTGCCTTCATTGAGGGATCATCCATGTCCATGTCACAGGCTGACCCATGTTGCTACCAGGAGGTTCACATCTGTGTTTGTTGTTTGGTGGTTATGCTTGTTTTTGTTGAAGGAGCTGTCATCACTACCTGCTGTCATAGCCATGTTTGTACCTGTGACATGAGACAAGCAGTGGTAGAGTTTAAAGCAAACAATCTGTGTAGCACACAACATGTGTTGTGACTTGTGGGTGTGACATATAGCACATATGTGACATGAGACAAGCAGTGGTAGAGTTTGAAGCAAACAATCTGTGTAGCGCACAACATGTGTTGTGACTTGTGGGTGTGACATATAGCACATATGTGATATGAGACAAGAAGTGGTAGAGTTTGAAGCAAACAATCTGTGTAGCACACAACATGTGTTGTGAATTGTGGGTGTGACATATAGCAAAGATGGATATAGTAACAAAACAGGCGACACCTAGCACAGAATATGAGATAAAAATCAGTAAACATAAAGGACACACTATTCCCCTTCTTGGGCATATTGTTTTATAGACCAATTGAGGTGGGCCTTTACTTCCCATAGCTTTACCTGATACCCATTTAAGGTCTTGGGGAGCCTGGGAGCCAAGCAGGTCATTTGTGAAAAGAAAACAAAAATTTGGCTCCATTCAGATGTGAACCCCTGATGTGTTCTTATGCCCTAGAAACCCCTTCATATGTTTGCAGTATGTTTTGTGATGATCAGTTCTGTGTGGTTGCCTGTGTACGTTTATATATTACAGTCCCAGGCCTCATGTGTAATAAATAAGAACAACCCACACCATGAACTATGTTGTGCCTCTATGTGTGGGAGTCTATGTGTGGGTGTCCACTAATGTACATTTGAAACAATCTGTCTCTTGTACTATTCTGGGTGTACAGCCAATGTGTAAATATATTCCCCACCCAGGTGCATCCAGGACCAGGTGGACCTAGACCCAGGCAGAGTATGAAATAGGGATCATTAGTGGGTCACTGTATGGGGCTCTACCACAAACTGTATCAGCTGTACCAATATTCTTCTAGTGTAGCTCCATGTATTCCTAGATATTCTTGTTATTGCAAGTTTGGAAACACTAGTGACAGGGCTGTAAACTTCAGCAGAAGGTTTTGGTTGTTTGTCGATGTTTGGACTTTGGTCATGTTCCAGAATTTAGAGCTTTGCATGCATGTCCATTTTACAGATTTGGCTTATTTGTATGCAGACTTTTGGTTCCTCACCTCTTTGGTTCGGACTTTCAAGGAATCTTCTCTAATTGTGTGCCTTGTATGACATTTTTGTCAAGGACACAATAAGTCTACTTTTTCTACCCAGAATGGGACACAGGAACCCACCTGGGGAATAGATTCACATAATCCCTTAAAGAGCAACAAATTAGACAGTTTGACCATCAGAGGGACAGATACCTTGGTATCAGTGACCACAGAGAACCTTGCTGGACAGATACCTTGGTATCAGTGACCACAGAGAACCTCACTGGACAGTATCAATGACCACAGAGAACCTCACTGGACAGATACTTTGGTATCAGTGACCACAGAGAACCTCACTGGACAGTATCAATGACCACAGAGAACCTCACTGGACAGATACCTTGGTATCAGTGACCACAGAGAACATCACTGGACAGTATCAGTGACCACAGAGAACCTCACTGGACAGTATCAGTGACCACAGAGAACCTCACTGGACAGTATCATTGACCACAGAGAACCTCACTGGACAGTATCAGTGACCACAGAGAACCTCACTGGACATATACCAAGGTATCAGTGACCACAGAGAACCTTGCTGGACAGATACCTTGGTATCAGTGACCACAGAGAACCTCACTGGACAGATGATACAGTGAACACGGACCATGTAGGAGGACCATGTAGTTAATAAAGAATGACGGCATCAACAACAGCTTATAGGAAAAGACCAACTGACACAATACCTAAGAGGGAAAGAGCACAGATAACCTCAACACCTTCCTGAGATAACTGGAAGAAGAGGGAAAACAGGAAGAAGACATGCCGTAGGCAGAATTTCTTGCTACTTCTGGAAATAAATTTCATGCGTTTGTTGTGAGACTTCTGGACATCTTGGGGGTTTTTGTGTTGATAAATCAGTTTGTGCCAAATTCACCCACTGTACGGTGAGTTGTGTTATAAATTCACACTAGCAAATCTTGTGTTCACACCCATACAAGAATGTAAACAAAAATGCTATGCCTTCCCTTAGTGAAGATTGAAGGTCGTACCATTGTTATCTTTGAGAGCTTTAGGTTGTGAGGCCTTAGTCTCTTCCATTGTTTGACTTTTGTGACACTGATCAAAAACTGCAGGAGAGTTATTTTTTGAAACCGTCCACCGCAGGAATCGAACCCTAGTAAAATTGTTAACCAGTTTAACCTCTGAACCACAAGGCTGCACAAGTATATACTGTCATTGTCATTAATGTCTGAATTACTGATTGTTAGGGCGGTGTAAAAATGGGGGGGGGGGGGGGGTGTAAGCTTGAGGATTTAGGACTGCACACACTCATGCTGTTGCCACGGACTGTGCAGGTTGAGATGTCTAACTTTTGCCTTTAACAGAGAAATGCGATCATCTTTTCGGGGGTCGAACCCAGGCTTCCTGCTTGAGAACCTAAAGTAACTGCTCAAACAGCTGCTCCTCACAAGTACGTACTACGTGCACTCTGTAGAGATTCACTATGCAAATGGTAAATTTTAACTCCAGTCCACACAGACCTACTAGGTGTTCACTCCTTAATAACAGCGCCCACAGAAGTGTAGAATATGAAGTACGGATTTGTTGCTTTAATTGATGGGAATTTCATTGAAAAGATGTTAGCCCAACATATTATATATATATAGAAACACATCTCAGAATAATATTTGTTAAATGGAGATGTGTATCTCAGTAGAACATTTGCTACACAGAGATTTGTCAGTGTAGCATTTGTAAAACTGAGATATGTCAGTTTGATATAACCAAAGATAGATCTCGGTATAACATTCATTATTACATGATAATAGTATAACATCCAACATAAAGTGATGTCTGTCAGTTCATAATATCATCCTTTCTATAAAACGATGTCAGTATAACATTTCTTATAAGGACAGACAGCTTTCAGTAAACTTTTGTGACTAAAAGTGCTAGATTTGCTACTTTATATGAAATGAGAGTTGACCTTTTCCTAAAATTATGATGTGGTTTGTACAGGTTTCTTTGGTTCTCAGATCACAGCAAGTGTGACCCCCTGGGTCTGTGGCCTGCCTGGTTGTGTGACATAGAAATAAAGATGTGCTTTTCATAATTGTGCAATTTCTTTTGTTCTGTTTTATGTTTACTTTCATTCATTTATTTAGTTCACTGACATCTTATGTGTTTATAGCTTTTTTTCTTCGTCTTCATATCTATGTAGGTAGGAAGGATACACAGGCGTGCAAGGAAATGAGTACGCTGATAAGCTTGCAGGTAAAGCGTCAAGTACCGTGGAGGGCGGACGAGCCATGGATGAGGAACTGCCAGAAGTAAGAGTTTGCGAAGACCAAGTAATGACTGGATCTGCAGCCATGACCCAGACTGCAAGAACTGTTAAAAGCGGTGTGGCCAGACAAGAGAAATACGGAGGAAGCCACACAAAAACAAGAGTAAGAAACCAACACAGGACTGATGTCGTCAGCCGCTACATGCTGCGAGGGGGGTTTGAGCATTTATGGACAAAATGGTTTGTTGTGCAACAAGGATAATCTGTCAACTAACTAACTTCTTCTTCTTTTCTTTCTTTCTTCTTTTTCTTTATCTTCTTCTGCTTCTTCTTTTTCTTCTTCGTCTTCTATTTTAAATTCCTTGGCTGTAAACTACAAAAGAAAGCCCTGGTTGTTTGTCCCCTCTTGGACTTTGGTCTTGATCCAGAACCTGAGTTTTGTGTGCACAGAACTGCAGTATATGTGTGCAGACTGTTGGTTCGTTGCCTTTCCTGCAGATGCATTTTGACCTTGGAGTAAACAGCCCTAATTAGTTGCCTCCTACAAAATACCTGTAAGGAGAGCAGCGGGTCTATTCTTTGTTCTCCAGATCGCACGTGCGAGTTTACGCATGTTTCGACCGCAGCGACAAACACCGATTGAATATGTAAATGTGCATATGCAGTATGTTTGTGTGTTTTCAAAATCTGGATCATTTTAGATTCAAACCTACGACTGCAGATCCATAGGTAAGCGTCTAGCCACTACATCATGGGAGTAAGACAGCAGAGCCTCAGAAATATCAACAATAAAATAGCAGAGAGAAAGATACAAAGGAAAGAAGATGACTACCAGGGTCATCTGTCCTGCTCACCTGTGATATCTCTGCAGGTCAGCATGCTAGGCTGTCCTGGTCTCAGAACCTCTTGTCAGTTATTACTTGGCCTTGGAGTTGTTCTGTAGAAAATGGAAAACTTATGGAGGGAAGGACATATTTCATGGTCAGCTAGAATAGAGGACAAGTACATATTTCATGGTCAGCTAGAATAGAGGACAAGTACATATTTTATGGTCAGCTAGAATAGAGGACAAGTACATATTTCATGGACAGCTAGAATAGAGGACAAGTACATATTTTATGGTCAGCTAGAATAGAGGACAAGTACATATTTCATGGCCAGCTAGAATAGAGAACAAGTACATATTTCATGGTCAGCTAGAATAGGGAACAAGTACATATTTCATGGTCAGCTAGAATAGAGGACAAGTACATATTTCATGGTCAGCTAGAATAGAGGACAAGTACATATTTCATGGTCAGCTAGAATAGAGAACAAGTACATATTTTATGGTCAGCTAGAATAGAGAACAAGTACATATTTTATGGTCAGCTAGAATAAAGAACAAGTACATATTTTATGGACAGCTAGAAGAGAGGACACATATTTCAAAGACAGCTAGAATAGAGGACAAGTACATATTTCATGGTCAGCTAGAATAGAGGACAAGTACATATTTTATGGACAGCTAGAAGAGAGGACACATATTTCAAAGACAGATAGAATAGAGGACAAGTACATATTTCATAGACAGCTAGAATAAAGGACAAGTACATATTTCATGGACAGCTAGAATAGAGGACAAGTACATATTTCATGGTCAGCTAGAATAGAGGACAAGTACATATTTTATGGTGGGCTAGAATAGAGGACAAGTACATATTTTATGGTCAGCTAGAATAGAGGACAAGTACATATTTCATGGACAGCTAGAATAGAGGACAAGTACATATTTCATGGTCAGCTAGAATAGAGGACAAGTAAACATTTTATGGACAGCTAGAATAGAGGACAAGTACATATTTTATGGTCAGCTAGAATAGAGGACAAGTACATATTTTATAAACAGCTAGAATAGAGGGCAAGTACATATCTCATAGACAGCTAGAATAGAGGACAAGTACATATTTCATAGTCAGCAAGAATGAAGGACAAGTACATATTTTATGGTCAGCTAGAATAGAGGACAAGTACATTATTTAAGGACAGCTAGAATAGAGGACAAGTACATATTTTATGGTCAGCTAGAATGAAGGACAAGTACATATTTCATTGTCAGCTAGAATAGAGGACAAGTACATATTTTATGGACAGCTAGAATAGAGGACAAGTACATATTTCATAGATAGCTAGAATAGAGGACAAGTACATATTTTATGGTCAGCTAGAATAGAGGACAAGTACATATTTTATGGCCAGCTAGAATGGAGGACAAGTACATATTTTATGGTCAGCTAGAATGGAGGACAAGTACATATTTTATGGAGAGAAGGAATGGGGAGTAGAAGGACACAGTTCGTGAGGAGCAGGAATGAGGAAATAAGAACACAGTTTGTGTGTGCAGTGCAGGAATGAGGGACAGAAGAACACAGTTTGTGCAGTGCAGGAATGAGGGACAGAAGAACACAGTTTGTGTGTGCAGTGCAGGAATGAGGGACAGAAGAACACAGTTTGTGTGTGCAGTGCAGGAATGAGGGACAGAAGAACACAGTTTGTGTGTGCAGTGCAGGAATGAGGGACAGAAGAACACAGTTTGTGCAGTGCAGGAATGAGGGACAGAAGAACACAGTTTGTGTGTGCAGTGCAGGAATGAGGGACAGAAGAACACAGTTTGTGCAGTGCAGGAATGAGGGACAGAAGAACACAGTTTGTGCAGTGCAGGAATGAGGGACAGAAGAACACAGTTTGTGCAGTGCAGGAATGAGGGACAGAAGAACACAGTTTGAGCAGTGCATGAATGAGGGACGAAGAACACAGTTGGTGGAGAGCAGGAATAAGGAAAAAAGAACAAAGTTTGTGCAGTGCTGGAATGAAGAACAGAAGAACACAGTTGGTGGAGAGCAGGAATGAGGAAAGAAGAACACAGTTTGTGCAGTGCAGTAATGAGGAAAGAAGAACACAGTTTGTGCAGTGCAGTAATGAGGAAAGAAGAACACAGTTTGTGCAGTGCAGTAATGAGGAAAGAAGAACACAGTTTGTGCAGTGCAGGAATGAAGAACAAAAGAACACAGTTGGTGGAGATCAGGAATGAGGAAAGAAGAACACAGTTTGTGCAGTGAAGGAATGAAGAACAGAGAACACAGTTGGTGGAGAGCAAGAATAAGTGACAGAAGAACACAGTATGTGCAGTGAAGGAATGAAGAACAGAAGGACACAGTTGGTGGAGAGCAAAAATGAGGAAAGAAGAACACAGTTTGTGCAGTGGAGGAATGAAGAGAACACAATGAGAGAAGTTGGGGGACGAAGAGCTGATACATTTTATGGAAGAGCTGATACATTTTATGGTCAGCTAGAATAGAGGACAAGTATATTTTTTATGGTCAGCTAGAATGGAGGACAAGCACTTATTTCATGGTCAGCTAGAATAGAGGACAAGTACATATTTTATGGTCAGCTAGAATAGAGGACAAGTACATATTTTATGGTCAGCTAGAATAGAGGACAAGTACATATTTCATGGTCAGCTAGAATGGAGGACAAGTACATATTTCATGGTCAGCTAGAATAGAGGACAAGTACATATTTTATGGTCAGCTAGAATAGAGGACAAGTACATATTTCATGGTCAGCTAGAATAGAGGACAAGTACATATTTCATGGTCAGCTAGAATAGAGGACAAGTACATATTTTATGGCCAGCTAGAATAGAGGACAAGTACATATTTCATGGTCAGCTAGAATAGAGGACAAGTACATATTTTATGGCCAGCTAGAATAGAGGACAAGTACATATTTCATGGTCAGCAAGAATGGAGGACAAGTACATATTTCATGGTCAGCTAGAATAGAGGACAAGTACATTTTTCATGGTCAGCAAGAATGGAGGACAAGTACATATTTTATGGACAGCTAGAATAGAGGACAAGTACATATTTTATGGAGACTAGAAGGACACAGTTCGTGAGGAGCAGGAATGAGGAAATAAGAACACAGTTTGTGTGTGCAGTGCAGGAATGAGGGACAGAAGAACACAGTTTGTGTGTGCAGTGCAGGAATGAGGGACAGAAGAACACAGTTTGTGCAGTGCAGGAATGAGGGACAGAAGAACACAGTTTGAGCAGTGCAGGAATGAGGGACGAAGAACACAGTTGGTGGAGAGCAGGAATGAGGAAAGAAGAACACAGTTTCTGCAGTGCAGGAATGAAGAACAGAGAACACAGTTGGTGGAGAGCAGAAATAAGGAAAAAAGAACAAAGTTTGTGTAGTGCTGGAATGAAGAACAGAAGAACACTGTTGGTAAAAAGCAGGAATGAGGAAAGAAGAACACAGTTTGTGCAGTGCAGTAATGAGGAAAGAAGAACACAGTTTGTGCAGTGCAGGAATGAAGAACAAAAGAACACAGTTGGTGGAGATCAGAAATGAGGAAAGAAGAACACAGTTTTTGCAGTGAAGGAATGAAGAACAGAGAACATAGTTGGTGGAGAGCAAGAATAAGTGACAGAAGAACACAGTATGTGCAGTGAAGGAATGAAGAACAGAAGGACACAGTTGGTGGAGAGCAAACATGAGTGACAGAAGAACACAGTTTGTGCAGTGCAGAAATGAAGAGAACACAATGAGAGAAGTTGGGGGACGAAGAGCTGATACATTTTATGGTCAGCTAGAATAGAGGACAAGTATATTTTTTATGGTCAGCTAGAATGGAGGACAAGCACTTATTTCATGGTCAGCTAGAATAGAGGACAAGTACATATTTTATGGTCAGCTAGAATAGAGGACAAGTACATATTTATGGTCAGCTAGAATAGAGGACAAGTACATATTTCATGGTCAGCTAGAATGGAGGACAAGTACATATTTCATGGTCAGCTAGAATAGAGGACAAGTCAGCTAGAATATATTTTATGGTCAGCTAGAATAGAGGACAAGTACATATTTTATGGTCAGCTAGAATAGAGGACAAGTACATATTTCATGGTCAGCTAGAATAGAGGACAAGTACATATTTCATGGTCAGCTAGAATAGAGGACAAGTACATATTTTATGGTCAGCTAGAATAGAGGACAAGTACATATTTTATGGTCAGCTAGAATAGAGGACAAGTACATATTTCATGGTCAGCTAGAATAGAGGACAAGTACATATTTCATGGTCAGCTAGAATGGAGGACAAGTACATATTTTATGGTCAGCTAGAATAGAGGACAAGTACATATTTTATGGTCAGCTAGAATAGAGGACAAGTACATATTTCATGGTCAGCTAGAATAGAGGACAAGTACATATTTCATGGTCAGCTAGAATAGAGGACAAGTACATATTTCATGGTCAGCTAGAATAGAGGACAAGTACATATTTTATGGCCAGCTAGAATAGAGGACAAGTACATATTTCATGGTCAGCAAGAATGGAGGACAAGTACATATTTCATGGTCAGCTAGAATAGAGGAAAAGTACATATTTCATGTTCAGCTATAATAGAGGACGTATATATTTTATGGCCAGCTAGAATAGATGAGGACAGAAGTACACATTTTCATGGTGCAGCTAGAATAGAGGACAGAAGAACACAGTTTTATGTGCAGTGCAGGAATAGAGGACAGAAGTACACATTTCAGCTAGTGTGCAGTGCAGGAATGAGGGACAGAAGAACACATTTTGGCCAGTGGTCAGTGCAGGAATGAGGGACAGAAGAACACAGTTTTAGCAGGCAGCTAGAATAGAGGACAAGAACACATTTCATGGAGAGCAGGAATGAGGAAAGTAAGAACACAGTTTATGGCCAGCAGAATAGAGGACAAGTACATATTTCATGTTTGGAGGACAAGTACATATTTCAGGTCAGCTAGGAATAGAAGAACACAGTTTGTGTTGCAGTGCAGGAATGAGGGAGCTAGAAGAAGGACAAGTTTATTTCATGCAGCTAGAATGAGAGGACAAGTACATACACAGTTTGTGCAGTGCAGAATGAGGGACAGAAGAACATATTTTGAGCAGTGCAGGAATGAGGGACAGAAGAACATAGTTTATGGCAGTGCAGGAATGAGGGACAGAAGAACACAGTTTGTGTGTGCAGTGCAGGAATGAGGGACAGAAGAACACAGTTTGTGTGTGCAGTGCAGGAATGAGGGACAGAAGAACACAGTTTGTGTGTGTGCAGTGCAGGAATGAGGGACAGAAGAACACAGTTTGTGTGTGCAGTGCAGGAATGAGGGACAGAAGAACACAGTTTGTGTGTGCAGTGCAGGAATGAGGGACAGAAGAACACAGTTTGTGTGTGCAGTGCAGGAATGAGGGACAGAAGAACACAGTTTGTGTGTGTGCAGTGCAGGAATGAGGGACAGAAGAACACAGTTTGTGCAGTGCAGGAATGAGGGACAGAAGAACACAGTTTGGTGTGCAGAGCAGGAATGAGGAACAGAAGAACACAGTTTGTGCAGTGCAGGAATGAAGAACAGAAGAACACAGTTGGTGCAGTGCAGGAATGAGGAACAGAAGAACACAGTTTGTGCAGTGCAGTGCAGAGAAGAACACAGGAATGAAGGAATGAACACGAGAACACAGTTGGTGGAGAGCAGGAATGAGTGACAGAAGAACACAGTTTGTGCAGTGCAGGTATGAGGAAAGAAGAACACAGTTTGTGGAGAGCAGGAATGAGAAGACAAAAGAACACAGTTTGTGCAGTGCAGAAATGAGGAAAGAAGAACACAGTTTGTGACAAAGAGATGATAGTTGAAGGAATGAAGAACAGAGAACACAGTTATGGTCAGCTAGAATAAGGAGGACAAGCACAGTTTCATGGTCAGCTAGAATAGAGGACAAAGCACTTATTTCATGGTCAGCTAGAATAGAGGACAAGCACACATTTGTGCAGTCAGCTAGAATAGAGGACAAGTACATATTTTATGGTCAGCTAGAATAGAGGACAAGTACATATTTTATGGTCAGCTAGAATGGAGGACAAGTACATATTTTTTATGGTCAGCTAGAATAGAGGACAAGTACATATTTTATGGTCAGCTAGAATAGAGGACAAGTACATATTTTATGGCCAGCTAGAATAGAGGACAAGTACATATTTTATGGTCAGCTAGAATAGAGGACAAGTACATATTTCATGGTCAGCTAGAATAGAGGACAAGTACATATTTTATGGCCAGCTAGAATAGAGGACAAGTACATATTTTATGGACAGCTAGAATAGAGGACAAGTACATATTTTATGGTCAGCTAGAATAGAGGACAAGTACATATTTTATGGTCAGCTAGAATAGAGGACAAGTACATTATTTAAGGACAGCTAGAATAGAGGACAAGTACATATTTCATAGACAGTTAGAATAAAGGACAAGTACATATTTCATGGTGAGCTAGAATAGAGGACAAGTACATATTTCATAGATAGCTAGAATAGAGGACAAGTACATATTTTATGGACAGCTAGAATAAAGGACAAGTACATATTTTATGGACAGCTAGAATAAAGGACAAGTACATATTTTATGGACAGCTAGAATGAAGGACAAAGTACATAGTTTGTGTGTGCAGTGCAGAATAGAGGACAAGACATAAGATAGTCAGCTAGAATGGAGGACAAGTACATATTTTATGGTCAGCTAGAATGAGGACACAGTATTTTATGGTCAGCTAGATGGAGGACAGAGTAACACAGTTTATGTGCAGAGAAGGAATGGGGAGTACAGAAGAACAGTTTTGTGAGGCAGCAGGAATGAGGAAAGAAGAACACAGTTTCTGTGTGCAGTGCAGGAATGAGGGACAGAAGAACACAGTTTGTGTGTGCAGTGCAGGAATGAGGGACAGAAGAACACAGTTTGTGCAGTGCAGGAATGAGGGACAGAAGAACACAGTTTGAGCAGTGCAGGAATGAGGGACGAAGAACACAGTTGGTGGAGAGCAGTAATGAGTGACAGAATAACACAGTATGTGCAGTGAAGGTATGAAGAACAGAAGAACACGGTTGGAGAGCAAGAATGAGTGACAGAAGAACACAGTTTGTGCAGTGCAGAAATTAGGAGAACACAATGAGAGAAGTTGGGGGACACAGAGCTGATAAATTTTATGGTCAGCTAGAATGGAGGACAAGCACTTATTTCATGGTCAGCTAGAATAGAGGACAAGGACTTATTTCATGGTCAGCTAGAATAGAGGACAAGCACTTATTTCATGGTCAGCTAGAATAGAGGACAAGTACATATTTTATGGTCTGCTAGAACAGAGGACAAGTACATATTTCATAGACAGCTAGAATAGAGGACAAGTACATATTTCATAGACAGCTAGAATAGAGGACAAGTACATATTTTATGGTCAGCTAGAATAGAGGACAAGTACATATTTTATGGTCAGCTAGAATAGAGGACAAGTACATATTTTATGGTCAGCTAGAATAGAGGACAAGTACATATTTTATGGTCTGCTAGAACAGAGGACAAGTACATATTTCATAGACACCTAGAATAGAGGACATGTACATTTTTTATGGTCAGCTAGAATAGAGGACAAGTACATATTTCATAGACAGCTAGAATAGAGGACAAGTATATATTTTATGGTCAGCTAGAATAGAGGACAAGTACATATTTTATGGCCAGCTAGAATAGAGGACAAGTACATATTTTATGGTCAGCTAGAATAGAGGACAAGTACATATTTCATGGTCAGCTAGAATAGAGGACAAGTACATATTTTATGGTCTGCTAGAACAGAGGACAAGTACATATTTTATAGACAGCTAGAATAGAGGACAAGTACATATTTTATGGTCAGCTAGAATAGAGGACAAGTACATATTTTATGGTCAGCTAGAATAGAGGACAAGTACATATTTTATGGACAGCTAGAATAGAGGACAAGTACATATTTTATGGACAGCTAGAATAGAGGACAAGTACATATTTTATGGTCAGCTAGAACAGAGGACAAGGACATATTTCATAGACAGCTAGAATAGAGGACAAGGACATATTTCATGGTCAGCTAGAATAGAGGACAAGTACATATTTTATGGACAGCTAGAATAGAAGACAAGTACATATTTCATGGTTAGCTAGAATAGAGGACAAGTACATATTTTATGGACAGCTAGAATAGAAGACAAGTACATATTTCATGGTTAGCTAGAATAGAGGACAAGTAAACATTTTATGGACAGCTAGAATAGAAGACAAGTACATATTTCATGGTTAGCTAGAATAGACGACAAGTACATATTTCATGGTTAGCTAGAATAGAGGACAAGTACATATTTCATAGACAGCTAAAATAGAAGACAAGTACAAATGTTATGGTCAGCTAGAATGGAGGACAAGTAAAAATTTTATGGAGAGGAGGAATGGGGAGTAGAAGGACACAGTTCGTGAGGAGTAGGAATGAGGAAAGAAGAACAGTTTGTGTGTGCAGTGCAGGAATGAGGGACAGAAAAACACAGTTTGAGCACTGCAGGAATGAGGGACAGAAGAACACAGTTTGTGCAGTGCAGGAATGAGGGACAGAAGAACACTGTTTGTGCAGTGCAGGAATGAGGAAAGAAGAACACAGTTGGTGGAGAGCAGGAATGAGGAAAGAAGAACACAGTTTGTGCAGTGCAGGAATGAAGAACAGAAGAACACGGTGGAGAGCAGGAATGAGGAACAGAAGAACACAGTTTGTGCAGTGCAGGAATGAGGGACAGAAGAACACAAGAGAGAAGTTGGGGGACGAAGAGCTGATAAATTAAGTAAAGCATTAAAGTTAACAATTGTTTCTTCAGGATATCTATTGGGGTTACAAGTTCATTGCGAATGGGTCACTCCACAATTGCTTCATTCCTGTGCCAGGGAAAACCACTCAAAATCTCTGTCAATGCTGCTGTGAAAAGTTAAACAGACAGCAGTCCTGGCAAAATTAAACAGCTCGCACATGCATCAAATGCATTCGGCAACCATTATAGGTGCCAACATCTACAGTCTATAACTAGAATTGCTATTCTTCAGCTTTCTGACAGTCAACTCATGCCAAGCACATGTTCATGATTAGTTAGATTTTGTAGCCGAAGTCTTCTAAAGAATGAGGTGGCCAGACTCATCCCGACTCTCCTTAGGGGTCTCATATGACGCGCATGATAGGTTAGTGTAAGAATGTACCATTGTTGAAACCAACTCAAGACAAATTGTTCGCAGTTGGGATCAAACCCCAACGCATAAGCCACAGAATACATAAACAGTGAAAAAAAAAAAGAAGATGAGAAGGAAGAGAACAAGAAGAAGGGGGGAGGAATAGCAAGTGAGGACAGGTGGAGAAATCAAAAGTCAAGAAAAAATGGAGATGAGAAAAGAAAGGAGAAAAGAAAGAAAAGGAGAAGAAAGATAAAGAGAAGGTAAAGGGGATGAAAGTGTAGAAGGAGGGGGAGAATGCAAAGATGATGAAAGAGAAGAAGGAAGAGCAACAGTAGCAGTGAGGGTGGGGTGGGAGGAAATAGAGAAGAAAGAGGAGGAGGAGAAGGAAAATGTGAAAAGAGAGAAGGAGAAAAAAAAGGTGAAGAGAGAAGAGGAGGGAAAAGATAAAGAGAATGAGGAGGATTAGTCAAATGAGATATAGAAGGAGGCAGGGTTTTTGGAAAGAGATGGGGAAGAGGGTGGGGGAGTAGTCCAAGTACAGCTTGCAGTTTCCTGTTTTGTATATATATATATTTTTTTTTAAATTCCTCGACCTGTCCACTCTTGTTATTCCTTCCCCTTCTTCTTTTTCTTTTCTTCTTGTTTTTTTCCTTCTTATGTCCCTTTTTTCACTGTTATTTTAGTCATGTTATCATGGTGAGTTCAATCTTGTGAATCTATATTTCTGTATCTGAGAACTGAAGAAGTGAAATATTTTTGTTTGACCATATTAAAATACCAAGAACTGCTGAAGGTGTTATGTACAGCAAAATAAGAAAACTAAACTGAGTCTCTGAGTCAACACTAGGTTTGAGGTTTGAACAATGGATCAACATCATGGCACATGTGCTCTGTTTTTCTTCAAACTCAAGTCTGAGTCCGAAGAAGCTCAGCATAGTGCACAAGCTCTGTAGCACCGGCGAGGATCCTGAAATACTTTAGGTGGATTTTTAACTTAAAATTTTGCCCAGGCAGCGCAGTAAGGCTTTTTTTCAGATTTCCAACTGCCAAGATATTTTTTTACATACGCAACAATGCACACAGACGTCCGATCTCAAAACCCAGAGACCAGGGGAAATTACTAGAAGTTCAAGTTCACGTGAAATATCCTAACCCTTACCGGGGATTAAACCCGGAACCTCTAGCACTCGAGGTGGACACCATGCCTCGCGACCACCCAGCCCCCTAAGTCAACACGAAAGTTCAGTGAACTCAAGAGAAACTAAAAATACATGAGATCATGTGCAGTAAATAAAGACGCAATATTAAAATAGAATTAGGATGACAATGTTAATACACACACATAAAATATATCTAAAGATAAGTATTTACTCATACCAACGTCATCGTACACCGTGTCTTCAAGTGATCCCTGGCATGAAAGGATGTCCAGCGACTGGTGCCCTTCTTGATCACAAATGTCCAAGCCTTTAGACTGTTGCAGCTGAAACAGTCGTCGAAGGATCTCTAGGACAGCGTCGTAGACAAAGACATACTGGCTCTGAGGAGACACAACAGTCAGTCAGTAAATGGAGAGTCTGGTGTTGCAGCTAGACGCTTGCCTGCACATCCCAAGGTCATGCGTTCATTTCCACATGTAGCCAGATTTCCCCCCGAAAATGTGACCTTAGCTCCCAGGTCAACCCAGCATTCCAATGCTCCCAGGTCAACCCAGCATTCCAATGCTCCCAGGTCAACCCAGCATTCCAATGCTCCCAGGTCAACCCAGCCTTCCATGCCTCCCAGGTCAACCCAGCATTCCATGGCTCCCAGGTCAACCCAGCCTTTCATGCTCCCAGGTCAACCCAGCCTTTCATGCTCCCAGGTCAACCCAGCCTTTAACTGCTCCCAGGTCAACCCAGCCTTTAACTGCTCCCAGGTCAACCCAACCTTTAACTGCTCCCAGGTCAACCCAACCTTCCATGGCTCCCAGGTCAACCCAGCCTTCAACTGCTCCCAGGTTGACCCAGCCTTCAATTCCTCCCAGGTCAACCCAACCTTCCATGGCTCCCAGGTTGACCCAGCCTTCAATTTCTCCAAGGTCGACCCAGCCTCCAATGTGTTCCAGGTAAAGTTCTGGGAAGTAAAGGCAGCTGGCATGATGTTGACTACATTACCCATCCAGGGCTGATTGGTCTATAAAATGTAGTCTAGCCTGGTATGAAAGATGTACCGACGAGCACATAAAGGTTCTACTTTTTCTGTCGGTAAATGCCTCATGTCCACTCCATACAGCACATTAGGCATATTGTGGTAGCCTTGCTTTATAGATCTTATACACTGAGGGAGTACTGTGGTTAAAAAAATGTCGCCCGCATAAACGTTAATTGTTTGTTAACTAAAGAAGCAAAAGCAATCACAACTGTTTCTGGCTGTACCTATAAACAACCTTTTTAAATAACACCTGGTTTAAAGTAACGTGATGCTCTGTCCCCACTTCTTTTCAACTTGGCCCTGGAGAAAATTATAAGAAAATTGAAACAAAAGTGTACTAAAGGAGAAACTACCAGAATACTTGGATATGCTGATGACATTGATATTGATATTGTTGGAGAAAATGAACTAGAGACTTTAAAACACTGACTGTCTTAAACGAATCAGCTTAGAAAGTGGGACTAGTTATCAGTCAAAATAAGGCAGAATACATGATAATAACTAGACAGGGAAAAGATATAAACTCCGACCACATACAAGTCAATTATATAAAAATCAAATGAACGGAAACATATAAGTACCTGGGTGCAAACTTCAACTGCTCCAACATGCTGAAAGAAGAAATACTATCTAGAATACAATCTGGAAATAAAGTATACTATGCCCTTCAACATCTGCTAAAGTCAAAGTGTCTGTTTGGCAACACCAAGATCAAAATATATAAAACGATAAGACCAGTCATTTTATATAACTCTGAAACTTGGAGAACAACTAAAATAGATGAAGCCTTATTACAGATTTTCCAAAACAGAGTCTTACGACGAATCTTTTGACCCATCAAAGATGCAAACAGCAGGGTAAGGAGAGTGAGAAGCAACAACAAAATTCATAGTCTGTTTAAATCACCACTGATCACTGGCATCATGAGAGCTAATAGACTGAAATGGTTGGAAATACTGAAAGAATGTCAGATGACAGAGAAGTTACAAACTGTATACACAAGGGAGATGAATGATCATAGATCATGAGGCAGACCAAGAAGAATATGGAGAGATAATGTCCAGACAGACCTGCAAACACTTGGTGTCACCAACTGGAAAGAGAAGGCCAATCAAAGAGATAAATGGAGGCGGGTGATATGTGCAGCAATTAACCTTAAGGGCTCGGAATGAAGAAGAAGAAGAAGAATACAAGAAATGCTAAAATGAAAAATAATAATAAATTAAAAATAGTTTTAAACGAAAACAAATAAAACATAAAAGCAGATTACATCAGTCTGGCATTTTAAAACTTGAAAGAACACCACAACAGACAGAGTGAAACTGAAATACTGAAGAAGTAAAAACAATGAAAGCAGACTACAACAGTTTGAAATGTTTTTTTTTTTAAATGTGAAAGCACACTATTACAGACTGAAATTAAGAAAAAAAAACTATGAAAGCACACTGTAACATACTAAAATTTAAAAAAAAAACATATTTAGAAGCAGACAGCAGACTAAATAAAATTTTATTTATATGGCAACAATAGTAGAATAGATGGCAATATACACAAATACATTACCAAAGACTGAACCATGAAACGACGGCAGTCTCTCAGTTTGAGGACACGACCAAAGATGTCCACTGTCTTGTTGGCTGCTTCACCCAGGCCTGGAGTTTGTGACCTAGGCCTCATGGAAGACAGCAGCTTGTAGAAGTAATCTACGGCGATGAATGTGCCTGTTCTACCCACTCCAGCACTGGAAACAGATCACAAATATGCAGCAAGTGATTCGTATCTGTGCAGTGTGAAGGAGTGAACATCTTAAATAAATCCTTGAGAGCTAAAGTAACTATGGCAAACTGGTTGAGCCATCTGCCTTGTGCTGTGAAGGTCATTATGTATGTGGGCGTCTACATGTGTGATTGTATGTGTGTGTATGCATGCATGTGGAGGTATGTATGTAATGTATGTGTGCATGTGTGTATGTGTGTGTCTAAATGCAGGTTGAATAGAAACAGAAACTGATTGTTGAGCTGATGAATCTAACTTCAGGTGTAATCAAGAAAAATGTACAGCACTTTTTACACCACAGGGTTTTAGGGCCTATGATGCTAGACACATTTTGGTGTAGAGTGGGTGATGTAGTCAAATCGTGCCAGCCGCCTTTATTTCCCATCCTACTGCCTTGTGCTTTTTCTAGGTTTGGTAAATCTGGGAGACAAAATCTTTTTTTTGTTTTAAAAATCTGACTCAGTGTCGATATGAACCCACAACCTTCAGGTTAGTAGGTGGTAGGCTATAGCAGATACCATGTACCAAAAAAAATGATTAACCTGAAGGTACAACAAGAACTGATTAACCTGAAGGTACAACAAGAACTGATTAACCTGAAGGCAGAACAAGAACTGATTAACCTGAAGGTGCAACAAGAACTGATTAACCTGAAGGTACAACAAGAACTGATTAACCTGAAGGTACAACAAAAACTGATTAACCTGAAGGTACAACAAGAACTGATTAACCTGAAGGTACAACAAGAACTGTTTAACCTGAAGGTACAACAAGAACTGATTAACCTGAAGGCACAACAAGAACTGATTAACCTAAAGGCACAACAAGAACTGATTAACCTGAAGGTACAATAAGAACTGATTAACCTGAAGGTACAACAAGAACTGATTAACCTGAAGGTACAACAAGAACTGATTAACCTGAAGGCACAACATGAACTGATTAACCTGAAGATACAACAAGAACTGATTAACCTGAAGGCACAACAAGAACTGATTAACCTGAAGGCACAACATGAACTGATTAACCTGAAGGTACAACAAGAACTGATTAACCTGAAGGCACAACAAGAACTGATTAATCTGAAGGCACAACATGAACTGATTAACCTTAAGGTGCAACAAAAACTGATTTACCTTAAGGTACAACAAGAACTGATTAACCTGAAGGTACAACGATAACTGATTAACCTGAAGGCACAACAAGAACTGATTAACCTTAAGGCACAACAAGAACTGATTAATCTGAAGGTACAACAAGAACTGATTAACCTGGAGGTACAACAAGAACTGATTAACCTGAAGGCACAACATGAACTGATTAACCTGAAGGCACAACATGAACTGATTAACCTTAAGGTACAACAAGAACTGATTTACCTTAAGGTACAACAAGAACTGATTAACCTGAAGGCACAACAAGAACTGATTAACCTGAAGGCACAACAAGAACTGATTAATCTGAAGGCACAACATGAACTGATTAACCTGAAGGCACAACATGAACTGATTAACCTTAAGGTACAACAAGAACTGATTTACCTTAAGGTACAACAAGAACTGATTAACCTGAAGATACAACAAGAACTGATTAACCTGAAGGCACAACAAGAACTGATTAATCTGAAGGCACAACATGAACTGATTAACCTTAAGGTGCAACAAAAACTGATTTACCTTAAGGTACAACAAGAACTGATTAACCTGAAGATACAACAAGAACTGATTAACCTAAAGGCACAACATGAACTGATTAACCTTGAGGTACAACAAGAACTGATTTACCTTAAGGTACAACAAGAACTGATTAACCTGAAGATACAACAAGAACTGATTAACCTGAAGGCACAACAAGAAATGTTAAAGGCAGCAGACGAAAACACCTTACAATATTTGCTACAGCTGTTCAATGATGTTTGGCTAAATGAATCCCCACCGCTACAGTGGAAAGAAGGTGTTATATTCAAACTGCCCAAAAAAGGTGATTTAGCAGACTGCAACAACTGGCGTGGTATCACCCTACTCTCCGTACCAGGGAAACTGTTCTGCAGCATGCTAATGCAGAGACTGAAAAAGCCAATAGATGCAAGACTCCGAGAAGAACAAGCAGGATTCAGACCGAATCGGTCATGCATCGACCATATATTCACACTCAGAACCATCGTAGAAGAGTCAGTAGAGTTTCAATCCCAACTCATCATCAACTTTGTTGATTTTCAGAAGGCCTTTGACAGCATACACCGCCCTACACTCTGGAAGCTACTCACAATCTATGGTTTCCAAGATAAATATGTCAATATTATAAAGGCCTTCTACACCGATTCCCGCTGCCTTGTTAGAACGGAATCTGGTAACTCTGATTGGTTCCCAGTAGAAACAGGCGTGAAACAAGGATGTGTCTTGTCACCAATGCTTTTCGGAATAGCACTCGACTGGGTCATGCGCAAATGCACACAGGACACACATCTAGGCATCAAATGGGTCGACAAAGTTCTCGAAGATCTTGACTTTGCTGACGACCTAGCACTCCTAAGCACAACACATCTAGAAGCTCAGGAAAAAATGGACCGCCTCCAGAATATTTCAAGCCAAATCGGCCTTCAGGTCAACGCAGCCAAAACGAAAATCATCGATCTTACCAACGAGTCGAAAGACATCAAACTAAAGGATATTGTTCTTGAAAAAATCACCAGCTTCACATACTTAGGGAGCAAGATAACCTCTGTGGGAGATACAACATCAGAAATAACGACTCGAATCGCGTTAGCATCAAGTGCCTTTAACAAACTGTCAAACATTTGGAAGTCAAGATCACTCAGCAACAACACGAAACTTAAGGTCTTCAATTCCTGTGTGATCCCAGTGCTAACTTATGGTTGTGAGAGTTGGAAATCATCAGTATCAATCGATAAGAAACTAGTCGCTTTCGAGAATAGATGCCTCCGAAAGCTATTGAATGTTCACTGGTCTGACTTTAGGTCCAATACATCTATAAGACAGGAAACAAAACAAAAATATGTGTCTGATTTTATTAGAAAGCGTCGCTGGAATTACATCGGTCACGTACTCAGAATGGACGTACAGAGACTTCCCCACCAAGCCTTCGTATGGTCACCAGAGGGTAAAAGAAAACAGGGAAGACCAAAAGAAACTCTCTGTAGAACCATCACAAGAGAGAGCTCAACCATAGGTCTCAGTCGCACTCAAGACCTACATCAAGTGGCAAAGAACCGACAGACGTGGAAAGCTATGACCTCTGCCCTATGCGCCATCTTTGGCACAAGCGGAATAACTAACTAACAACAAGAACTGATTAATCTAAAGGCACAACAAGAACTGATTAACCTTAAGGTGCAACAAAAACTGATTTACCTTAAGGTACAACAAGAACTGATTAACCTGAAGGTACAACGAGAACTGATTAACCTGAGAGCACAACAAGAACTGATTAATTGAAGGTACAACAAGAACTGATTAACCTGCAGGTACAACAAGAACTGATTAACCTAACTGGAGGAACATGAACTGGTTTAACTATGACAGAAACTGTCGGACATACCTGCAGTGTACCACCATAGGAGCCTTTGGAAGAGATTTCATTTCTGCTCTCAGAAGCTCCACAAAATCAACAAGTTCCTGCTTGTCAATATCAGCTTCATGGTCGCTCCAATTCTTGAAGAAAAAATGCTTCAGGATGCGAACCTTTCTGGCCTGGTAGGACAGAAAAGATATGTGCTATCTGTGACAGTAATTCTTCATGGTACATCAGATCTATTCATTCGTTAAAACAGCATACATGAGGTGTTGATTTATATAATAAATAATGGCATCCCAGATCGCTTTATATATTCCCTATGACATAATTAAAGTTCACATAAAATAGAATAAATAAAACAATCTACACTCCTACAGCTGTTAACAGTTAATAAAAACTGATGCAATATCAACTCATGCAACTGCAAGGCACTCACCACACGTTCACTTTTCCTGTAACATTATTTGCTTTACGTTAACCCCTTATTTCCCAATTGTTGCTGTAGAAACTTTTCTCTCAAAATCAATTTTTCAGCTTCGATACAACTTTAGCAGAGACACTGTTGAATTCAAGACTTTTTAGGACCAAACGAGTTCAAAAAACAAAATTAACTGACAAGCATACATTTCCAATATCTAACTGGGGAGGTGGAGAGAGGGCGGAGGGGGGTCATATGTCCCAATTATAACCCAGATGGGTTGATCAGGATATCATTGTTTAACTTACTACCATTACATGACAGGTTGAACAACGCTACCAAAAAATGAAGGTTTCTCTTTTAAGTTAAGGGTAAACAATGAGTGGCCAGCAGGGGCTACGGAGATGGAAGTCCAACAGTTGATTCACAACAATGCTCGTCCTGATGATCTGATTATCTACACAGATGGTTCTGTGTTAAGAGGAAAGAGAAGTGCCTGGGTTTCGTAGCAAAAGCCAATGGAAAATCTTTAGTGCCTGACAGCATATGATACCACAATATCCAGCATGAGAATGGAGGTGGAGGTGGTCACTGCAGCTTGTCAGTGGCTAGAGAACAGGATACATACACATATCATAATAGTAACAGATTCTAAAAGCATGCTGAAAAACGTGAAGACAGGATTGCTTTGAGCAGAGTGGCAAGCTTAACTTGCGAGGTCACAGGTCATGAGCATACTTTGATTTTTTTTTTCCAGGCTATGCCAGCATGATGGGGAATAAACAGGCAGACAGACTGGCTGGACCTGCAGTGCTGTGTGATGAATTGATACATGACAAGGCAGATGTGGTCAGAGCCCTTTCAGAACAAGTTACGAAGTCAGAAGAGAAACTAGATAATTATGGGCTGGAGAGAATGATGCACCTGGGTGTGACCAGAGGGTTCGGCAGGCACATTATACTCAAAGGAAAGGCAAGACGGACATATAACCAGACTACGACTGGCACCATTAGTATTGGAACTCTGCCCCGGCTGCTGAGGATGGGGACAGAGCACATATGGGAATGCCCCAAGTGCTGTGATGTCAATTCTTGACTCAACTCAACTCGGCTCAACTGTCCTTACGTGAGGTATGAGGGCTAACAGTGCTAATCTTATACTTGTGAAGACTGATTAGTATGCAGTGGGTAATGTGATCAATATCAAGCTGTCCACCTTTACTTCGCAGGCATTTCCTCACACTCAGTTTAGGTTCAGTTTTGGACACTTAAAAAAAATCTATATCCAGTGGAATTTTTAGAAATGAACTGGCAGGAAAGTTGGTTGTGATTCCCACAACATGTTAATTCCGGTCAACCAATCAATCAATAATTTAATCAATCAACTCATCAAACAACCAATCAATCAGTCAATCAACTTATCAATCAACCAATCAATCAACTAATCAATTAACCAGTCAATCAACTTATTAATCAACTAATCAATCAATCATCCAACCAATCAACTTATCAAGTGACCAATCAATCAATCAATCAATTAATCAATAAATCAATCAATCAACCCATCAATCAACAATTCAAACATTCCACCAAAGAAGACATAAATTTATAAATTACTTATGCAACAGGTAAAGAATCTCGTTTGTACACTTTTATGTGATAGATAAGCTTTGCCATTTATAAAATAATTTACTGCATCAGACAATGAATATCATTTATACTTTAAAAGTACAACAGATTATTTATAAATTATTAATGTAAAACAAAAAAAAGATCACTGATACATTATTATGAGGTAACGAACACTTATACATTAATTAGAAAAGTGTTAGGTACCCGCGTGTGCGTTAATTTTAGAGTGCGGATCTCCCACTTGTGGTTGTAATCTTTCCTCGTCCTTGACACTTGAATGAGTCCATACTGAGACGGACCAGTTTCCTCATCACCAGGGAAGTAACGGGCAACTTTCTCTCTTATTATTTGTGTCCTCTGTTGGAGTATACAAATGTCACATTTTTCATGTCTACTAAATTTGAGGTGAAAACTGCAATTCAATTTAGGAATATTTTAGAATAATCGCTCAAGGACACACAAGTGGCTTCTCAGGCTTTGAGACCAGTCTCATAAGTGTATAGACCAATTAGCTGGGTGATGTGATCAACACCAGACCGACTGCCTTTATTTCCCAGGACTTTACCTGTTATATATTTTAGGATGCATCAACCTGAAAGCTAAGGTTATTAGATCTGAATACAAGACCATACAAGCAAAATGCATGTTGTATTATTTGTTTTGTTTAGATTTTTGTGGTTAATTCCTTCCTTATTTTCTACTAGCTTTTACTACTTTGGGTGCTAGAAATATAGGTTTTTGTTGAGCCCCTAGACTACAGATACTTGATATTATCAACCATCTAGACTACAGATACTTCATATTATCAACCATCTAGACTACAGTTACTTGATATTGTCAACCATCTAGACTACAGATACTTCATATTATCAACCATCTAGACTACAGTTACTTGATATTGTCAACCATCTAGACTACAGATACTTCATATTATCAACCATCTAGACTACAGTTACTTGAAATTGTCAACCATCTAGACTACAGATACTTCATATTATCAACCATCTAGACTACAGTTACTTGATATTGTCAACCATCTAGACTACAGATACTTCATATTATCAACCATCTAGAATATAGATACTTCATATTATCAGCCATCTAGACTACAGATACTTGATATTGTCAACCATCTAGACTACAGATACTTCATATTATCAACTATCTAGACTACAGTTACTTGATATTGTCAACCATCTAGACTACAGATACTTCATATTATCAACCATCTAGACTATAGATACTTCATATTATCAGCCATCTAGACTACAGATACTTGATATTGTCAACCATCTAGACTACAGATACTTGATATTGTCAACCATCTAGACTACAGATACTTGATATTGTCACCCACCTAGACTACAGATACTTGATATTGTCAACCATCTAGACTACAGATACTTGATATTGTCACCCACCTAGACTACAGATACTTGATATTGTCAACCACCTAGACTACAGATACTTGATATTATCAACCACCTAGACTACAGATACTTGATATTATCAACCACCTAGACTACAGATACTTGATACTGTCACCCACCTAGACTACAGATACTTGACATTGTCAACCACCTAGACTACAGATACTTGATATTGTCAACCATCTAGACTACAGATACTTGATATTGTCAACCATCTAGACTACAGATACTTGATATTGTCAACCACCTAGACTACAGATACTTGATATTGTCAACCATCTAGACTACAGATACTTGATATTGTCAACCATCTAGACTACGGATACTTGATATTGTCAACCATTCATACTACAGATACTTGATGCTGTCAACCACTAGACTACAGATACTTGATATTGTTAATGACCTACACTACAGATACTTGATATTGTCAACCATCTAGACTACAGATACTTAATACTGTCAACCATCCAGACTATGGATACTTGATATTGTCAACTGATTTTCTCAGAGGTTCTCTGAAAACTTGAATGTTTGGCCATATGGCATATTCAGGAAAAGTACACTGACCTGATCCAGGCCAGAAAATATCATGCTACCATCAGGGGATGTTGGGACTGTGGTGACAGACTTATAATATCTGGATACAACAGCATTCGATGGCTGGTGTGGTTGTTTAAGTCGGTCACTGCACCTTTCAGAAAATGTTTTTGCTGCCTTTTCTTAATAAGGCTAGGTCAATAATATTAGAAGTGTTCAGTTATGTTCTCTTTGTGTGCAGCACTGTGGGTAATTGTATGTGTTAAACAGGGTCATGTTATAGTCATGTGCAGCACTGTGGGTAATTGTATGTGTTAAACAGGGTCATGTTATAGTCATGTGCAGCACTGTGGGTAATTGTATGTGTTAAACAGGGTCATGTTATAGTCATGTGCAGCACTGTGGGTAATTGTATGTGTTAAACAGGGTCATGTTATAGTCATGTGCAGCACTGTGGGTAATTGTATGTGTTAAACAGGGTCATGTTATAGCCATGTGCAGCACTGTGGGTAATTGTATGCGTTAAACAGGGTCATGTTATAGCCATTTGCAGCACTGTGGGTAATTGCATGCGTTAAACAGGGTCATGTTATAGTCATGTGCAGCACTGTGGGTAATTGCATGCGTTAAACAGGGTCATGTTATAGTCATGTGCAGCACTGTGGGTAATTGTATGCGTTAAACAGGGTCATGTTATAGCCATGTGCAGCACTGTGGATAATTGCATGCGTTAAACAGGGTCATGTTATAGCCATGTGCAGCACTGTGGGTAATTGCATGTGTTAAACAGGGTCATGTTATAGCCATGTGCAGCACTGTGGGTAATTGCATGCGTTGAACAGGGTCATGTGATAGCCATGTGATAAGCACTGACCAATCACATTCTTATTGTCCCATGATGCACTGGTTCTGATTCCGATTATTGAGAAAATGACTGGGTTGATATAAAATCTGTCCAAAGAAGCTCAAAGAGTGAAGATCCAGTGTCTTGTATTTGATGACTGTTGACTAATTGACACACACCAAAGAATGCAAGAAGCGCACAGTAACAAACACAAATATGTGTCGAAGTCACAGACTGGGCTTAGATGACAGACTGGGCTTAGATGTTTTGTGAGTTCACAAGAGATCTTCCATGACTGGGTTTAGCACTTGCTGTTACAACAGACAAAACAAAAGAAAAAATTCATGAAGAAATGCAGGTGAACTTTGTCGAAGCACAAATTCATTAGTAAAAGAATTTAACATTTAAATTGGGACAGTTTAAAGGGTTGCAATAGAATCTCACCTGAATGCCAACAGCAACTTCTTTTTGTTTCAACCAACCCATCATGCATACATAATTCATTCAAAATTAATGCTTTGCCTTGTTGATGTTTTTTCATGATTTTATAATAAATCTATTAGAATGGGTTTTAAATGAATGCACGTTATAGAGCTGTGATCAGATCCGTGTTTAGCTTCTTAGTCACAGTTTGTATTGTATTGTATTGTATTGTATTGTATTGTACTTCTCTCTGTGACAGATGAAAGGTGAAGCAAATATTAGCAGAAGTCTCTGTCAAGTCTGGATGTAGACAATCCTGACCTTGTCTAGCTCCTCAAAGTCAGCCAGCATGACGATGACAGAGACATTCTGCTCCCAGACCATCCTCCAGAAGTCAGACACCGTCCGAGTTAATGGGCCTTGTGTAGCAATGTAGTCCCGGGAGGAATCGAGCCCCTGGACCAGAAATTTGGGGACAGAAACAAATACATGTCAGTGATGCCAGCCTTTCATGGGTAGCACAATACAATTATTGTATAATTCTATAATAACCATAAATTATAACATACGATATGAAGCTGGTGTTTTAAGTACACTACTCTGTGGGTCTGAATCATAAACAATGTACTCACAGCAGGAAAGAAAGTTCAATTCCTTCCACATGAGATATCTGAGTATATCCCAGGAATATCATGAAAGGACCACATCTTTGAGATAGGCATGTCTTTAAGATGGGCATGGCTAAAAGAGTTTGTGTTACTGCTAGGAGCTAGTTTCAACTGAGCTGCTGGGTTAATGTCAGCACTAACTTCCTCTCTGCTTCCACTTACAGAAATATAGTTGGCATTGATGTAGTCCTGGCAACAGCTTTCATCTCCACTGATGACTGCCAACTTGACTCGGCTGTGATCAACTGAAATATGAATGAGATTATATTATTTTTCATTACTGAGAAAAAGACAGGATGTCTGTATGTGAGAGAGTGAAAGTGAGGAAAGAGAGTGGGGAAAGAAAGAGAAATAAAGACAGTGAGGCAGGCAGACAGAGTAATTGGGTGTTTATGTTGTCTGTGAGTGAGAAAGAGAACGAACGAACGAACAAACTTTATTTTTAAAGGGTTATAAATTGACATTCGGCCCTTCTAAGTACTTATTTTTCAGAGTACCAATGCCTGTTATCAATAATGCATGTTATGGATATAATAAAAAATATAAATTATAGAATAATGCATACACACATCATGTGTACACAATCGTACACACTCACACATGTATACATACTCCTACGTTCTCATATATGCACACTCATACAAATACACACCTAATACATACACACACGCATTTACATACATACACAAACATAAAACACATACACATACATAGACATAAATGCACAAACAGAAAACACACACACATGCATAGACATAAATGCACAAACAGAAAACACACACACATACATAAAGAATAGGAGCTAATGTAGCTAATGCGCTAATGTGTTCAATCATTAACCCAGATTATCCTACTAGTTCAATCATAAGTTCAGATTATCCTACTAGTTCAATCCTTAGCTCATGTTTTCCTTCTTGTTTCACACATACAAATAAGAGAGAATAAGAGGTTGTGTGTATCTGAGTGTGAGAGAGTGACTTGATGTTTGTGTGAAAGACAGTAATGACAGTATGTATGAGAGAGAGAGAGAGGGGGGAGAGAGAGAGAGAGAGAGAGAGAGAGAGAGAGAGAGAGAGAGAGAGAGAGAGAGAGAGAAAGAGCGAGCGAGTTATAATGTATGAGAGAAAGAGAGTGGAAGGGAAGTAGGAACCATGTGTATAATGTAAACCATGTGTATAATTTAAGAGAAATTAAGTGACAGAGAGAAGGAACAGAAAGAGTCAAAGAGAGACATAGAAAGGGGTGACAGAGTGTTAGTGAGAGAGAAAGAGAGATGGACAGACAGACATACAGTGAAAGTGAGTGACAGTGTGTGAGGGAGAGAGAAAGAGAGACGGACAGACAGACAGACAGTGAGAGTGACAGATTGTGTGTGACAAAGAAAGATAGAGACAATGTAGACGCATCATGACCTAGTTACATCCTATGGGACTACAATGAAAAGTTTTAAAATAGCCCTAAAAAAATTCATGGGTATTGATTAGCAGTCACAGATGTAGAGAGAAAGAAACAGAGATAGAAAACACACTAAGCAACATAACAATTGAAAGTCCTGGTGATCACAGCAGAATTAAAACATGCTACCTCCTCCAAATGACAAAATGATCTTGGTGTAGAAAAGTGTATACTTTGAAGCACCATCTGCTTAATTTGGCTTTTAAAATAAAAAGAGCTCTGTGATAGTCCTCACAGAGATGTGGCTTCAATACCAGGGTTGGATGAAAATGTCTTTATTAACCTCACTTGTGCCAGATTCATTCCCTCAAATGACTTGGTCACCAGTGCATCAAAATTAAATCTGGTAATCTGGTAATCTTAGTTTCAGCTTTATAGCAAACGGGTCACCCCATATCAAAATTAATATTCAGTTTTTCATAACATTTTACCAACTAATCAAATATGCAATCAAGAAACTAGTTACTGACCAACCAATAACACAACCAACTAACCAACCATGCAACCAGCTCACCATCCATACAACTAACTAACCAGCCAGCAAATAACTAACCAACCAGGTGACCAACTAACCAACCATGCAATCAGTCAACCATGCAACCCACTAAGCAACAAACCAACCACCCAGGGTCTGCCAACAACTAGCAAAGTTTGACATTTCTAGATAGTCAATGCTGAGACTTACATGGAAGGATGTTGGTCCATCTGTTGTCATGACGATAGGAAAGATCACTGCCAACATCCATTGAATGCTGTGGGGATCGCTGGTTGAGCTCCTTTAGTGTCATGGCACAGAAAATAGATGTAATGACAAAAGAATATGAGGTACAATGCAAGGGAAATAATTCCAGTTTAAGAGCACAGTAATAAAATAATAATTATACTGTGCTGACTGCCAAAAATATAAAATAATGTATAAGAAATAATATAATATGTGTAAACAAATACTTATACACAAAATAGCAATTCTTTTTTTTTAAAGAAGAGGGAAAGGGGCCACACAGTAAAGTTATAAAAAATTTGGGGGAAGGGGAGGGAGGTAAGGATTCAGAGCCTAGGCTGATACCCTGGGTCTTTTCTTTTTTTTGGTTGTAAACAGTACCGGCACCAATATTTTTTTAATGCATCATTGTTGTTTTAAATACACTTGATGTTCTAGAAAAACAGCCCTGCTGACATCTACATCTGTCACATCATCCACCTTCCTGCACACCACACATGCACCCCAATAAATCAATCCATCTGTCTGGAGCCATTTCTACAATGAAGATCAACCAAAGGATCTCTAACAAGTTGTCTCTTACCATAGTTGTCAATCCTGGCAGATTTCTCTCAGTCAATCTTTTCCCAGAGGAACAGCAGCAGCCAGTCTATCAGCCTTCTCATTACCATACAAGCCAGAAGATCCTAAGCACAGAATCCCCAATATCTTCCTGATCTGAGCTTTATCAAACAATGCAAGCCATTCTACCCATTGAACAAAGATTGATAGATCAACAGGAAAACCTTTTTAAAACAAGACAGCTTTATTTACCGCATATTCTTGGCTGAGTGCTGCATTGTCATTCATATGCAGAGATTGCAGCATTTTATCGTAATCTCCCAGTCGGATGGGCCTGAAAAACAAACAAATATGATTCAAATCAAACAGAATACTGTAGGGGGATATGTGTGTGAAGGAGGGTGGGTGTCTGCATTGAATGTTGCATCATAGCAAGGGTGGATAGAAGAAAAGAAGACAAGAATGAAGGCAGGTAGAAGAATTAAATAAAGGGAGTGTGGAATGAGGGGGAGGAAGAGAGAGATTCAGTGAGTTTGGAAGGATGGAGAAAATAGAGCCATAAATAATTACAGATGAAAAGGAAGCAAGTTAGAGAAAAAGAGGAAGGAATGAAGGAAAAGGAGAGGATGGAGACAAGAAGGCAAGGAAGCTGGAATCAACAGAGGATGGATGGAAGGATGGAATGAGTGGAGGATGGATGGAAGGATGGAATAAGTGGAAGATGGATGGAAGGATGGAATGAGTGGAGGATGGATGGAAGGATGGAATGTGTGGAGGATGGATGGAAGAATGGAATGAGTGGAGGATGGATGGAAGGATGGAATAAGTGGAGGATGGATGGAAGGATGGAATAAGTGGAGGATGGATTGAAGGAAAATTAGGAGAGTCAAGGAAAAAGTACTAGAAAAGAGCACTAAAAAAGAAAATAACTACATTTGAAATGCTCTGTCTCTATAAGGTCACTAACAACACAAGACGGGACAGGGTTACGAATACCAGCATTAGAGAGAAATTTGGAATAAGACAGTTACACTAGATTATATTAAGAGGCAAAGAATGAAATGCTTCGGCCATCTAGTGGGAATGCAGCAAGATTTAACTGCGTATAAGACTTTTTACAGTAAAACTTCTGGGAGGGAGGCAAGAGTGAACTTTGTGACATGGTCCACCCAAGCCCAATCAGAGCGCTCTGAAGAAGAAACTAGCAGACTGGAGAGTTGGGATGCTTGAGGAAGTTAAGTCGAGGAGTGTTCACTCAGACCTGGTAGCGCTGAAGGCAACTAGAGATCCCATTTTTAGGTGGTGATTTTAAAACGCGCCGGTCACTTTATGGCTGGGTAGTTGAAACTGGAAACCCCTGTGAGTCTCATTTTGTTCCGTGTCTGATAATTAATTGTTTGGTGTGTAACTTCTTCCCTAGGTTCCTCTTGGGTGTGCGGGTGGATGTATGCTGTTTTGAGAGTTACCTGATGAGCCATCACACGTACCCTTTGTTTCTTGTCTATCCCTCCCATAAATTACGAAGATGTTTTTATGCAGGGTAGCGCAGTTAGCAGCTTCATGATAGAGAAGAAAGAATGGAAGGAAGGAAACTAGCTCATGTAATGTGTTTTGGATTAATTTCTGTAGAAATCAAGGGAAAGAACTGTCAGGGAGCAAGCAAATGCTAGAGTTACCTGGAGGTCTCACTGCTGCTGGTGTTGGTAACATCAGGCAGGACCACAACCTGGGTCATCTCATGGCTTCCTGGCTTCCCTGACCCTCCTTTGATCCTGCAGACACAAAGTATAGGAATCAATATTGATTTATTGCATTATGAACAAACATGGTTTTACTATCAAGCTCAAATGTGCTTTGTTTTTCTCAGCATATATGGTATGTGTGTGTGTACGTGCGTGCATACAGTATTTGTGGCTTTTCTTGGGTGCCCTCTTGAATCACTAATATTTCTTGGTACTGACTCATAATTTGGTAAAACTGAAATGTGTATAGCTGTGATTACTGCTTGCAGTATATTAATCAGACACAACTGTAATGATACTGCAAGATAATTATGCGCACGCTTGCATTCATGTGTGCATGTGTGTGCATGTGAATTTGTGTAATGTAACATTGTATCTTATTCTTCTTGTATATCTTCTCTCCCACAATCCCATAGATCATAATCGTCCTAGATGTACGTGCATGCGTCCCTGTGTGCGAGTGTGTGTGTATTTGTGTAATGTAACATTGTATCTTGTTGCATATCTTCTCTCCTATAATTCCATAGATCATAATCTCCCCCCCCCCCCCCCCCCCCCCCCCCCCCCCCCCCCCCCCCCCCCCCCCAGATGTCCCATGTCCTGGTTACACCGTATACTTCCAAAATTGTCCTTACTTTGGATCCTTAAACTTCA
>CAJHNH020001446.1:337373-362373 GCA_905116865.2 Candidula unifasciata
TCTGTCTGTCTGTCTGTCTGTCTGTCTGTCTGTCTGTCTGTCTGTCTGTCTGTCTGTCTGTCTGTCTGTCTGTCTGTCTGTCTGTCTGTCTGTCTGTCTGTCTGTCTGTCTGTCTGTCTGTCTGTCTGTCTGTCTGTCTGTCTGTCTGTCTGTCTGTCTGTCTGTCTGTCTGTATGCCTGTCTGTATGCCTGTCTGTCTGTATGTATGCCTGTATGTATGTATGTATGCCTGTATGTATGTATGTATGTATGTATGTATGTATGTATGTATGTATGTATGTATGTATGTATATATGTGTATGTATGTATGCCTGTATGTATGTATGCCTGTATGTATGTATATATGTGTATGTATGTATGCCTGTATGTATGTATGTATGTATGTATGTATGTATGCCTGTATGTATGTATGTCTGTATGTATGTATATAATATATGCATGCATGTATGTGTATGTGAGTGGGTGAGTGTGTGTGTGTGGGTGTATGTATGTGGGTGTGTGTATGCAAGCGCAGGTTTTTGCAAGCTCTTGACAACTCTCGCTTTTGTGTTCTTTTATAATATTCATAATATGCATATCATCATTGATCATAACATGCTTTATTAGTAAAAACTGCTGTGCGAAAGATGGTTGACTGGAAGGGCCGAATGTAAGAAGGGCCTGAGTGTCCAAACTTGTGACCCTTTGAAAATAAAGTTTGTTTGTTCGTTCATTCGTTCTCTCTCACTCTCTCTCTCTCTCTCTCTCTCTCTCTCTCTCTTTGTGTGGGTGTGGGTGGGTGGGTATGTGTGCGTGCATGTGTGCATGCATTTGTGTGTGCACACTCGCGCACGCAGACATTTCACATATTGTCTACTTCAAATGTCAACACTCCTATTTGTTTGTATATCCACAGTTTTATTTTGGATGCTCCTGATTGTTGTGAATGTTAACTCACTCAACAGTTGCCAAACCAGTAAGTGTAAATGGTCTTGGTTTGGCAACTCACACATTCACAGAAAATACCGTCAGGTCTGTGGGCTCATCTTGCACGTGCATCATGACCAAGTCATCTAGATATTTATCCCAGTGTCCTCCCCTTGATCCTTTTCATTACATTTCCTATTTCTTAACACATTTATAAAATTGTTTCTTTCTCCTCATAAAATCTCCCAACAATTGTTGATAGTCTTCATCTACCTTCTCTTATCAGTTTGTGGTTGTTATCTTTTCTGGAAGGATTGCAGAATTTGTTATGCCATCAATGGTACCATTTGAACATTTTCCAGAAAGCAAATTCACATTGTTTTTAGATATTTCTCACAAGATTCTTTTTTCTTAGCATTTTCGAACTGTTCAGAAGAAATCAGCTGGCATTGTGTCTAATTTAGGTCCCTTCATTTATTGCTTAAGGTCTCATGGGAGACTTACAGGCATATGACGATAAAGGTAGAATGAAAGCTGTAATGTGTTTACTTGTACTGGGTAATACTAGTAACTAGAGACGTAGTTATCTAGAGGTCAAATTCACATATCAAACAAGACCGATCCTCTTTGTAATCAACTGCCGCACTTCTCCACATCACAGACAATGCCAGTAGATTTCTGTAACATGTTTATTGGTCATAACACATGAGCTACCAGAATCAGTCCACCAGACTACTGACATTTACACAATGATACTTATTTCATCCATCCAGGTCCCATGCATTCGCACTTTGAAAGAAACAGTCAAACCTTGAATGTTCAATGTGACACAATTAGCACTCAGCAGGACACATCAGTGGTCTTTCTCTCAGCTGACTTTCAATGTAGCTTTCGATGTAGATGATCCATTTTCACTCATTTCCAGCTCTGGATCAGTTTTCACTCCTCCTCTCTCTGGACCAGTTTTCATTCCTCCTCTCTCTGGATCAGTTTTCATTCCTCCTCTCTCTGGATCAGTTTTCACTCCTCCTCTCTCTGGACCAGTTTTCACTCCTCCTCTCTCTGGATCAGTTTTCAGTCCTCCTCTCTCTGGATCAGTTTTCACTCCTCCTCTCCCTGGATCAGTTTTCACTCCTCCTCTCTCTAGAACCCTGTTTCAGAATGCCTCACTGGTCAGCTATTCCTCCAGTTATCCCGTGTTCCCAAGTCAACTCAAGCAATCCCATGTTTTCCCTCTCTCACACTGACTTCATGTCTTACCACCTAGGGAGTTCCCTATTTCTATCAACCAGTCAAACTGCTTACATCAATCTTATATTTAGCATCACTAAAAAAGTAATGAGAGGAGGGGATAAAGTACATTGCAATTCTTCTTCTTCTTCTTGTCTTTCGTTGTTTTCTTGTTTTTTCATGACATGCACACTATTTGTTATTTTGCAAAATGAGAAGATAACTCTTATTCAATAAAGAAAGTGACTTACCCGCAGTCATAAACAGTCCTGATGGTTCGCTCACAGAACAGCCGGCAGCTGTACAAGAAAACAGACGAACTCTGGGGAAGAATATAGAATTAAGAAAACAAATTCGAAGCAGACCCACACAATAAAAAATGTTTGTGTTGTCTATTTTCTTCTTCTTCTTGTCTCCTCCTGCCAGTGGTTTTTAGATAAGAAGGCCATGAACCTCTACTGATGCATAACGGTTGGATTTTGTCAGAAAGCAAATTGCCCTGACCAAATATCTCTTTAGCATGTAGAGAGCCTGTCAACAGCACAGGTTCAGTATTCTGAAATAACATACATAACATAACATAACCCTTGACCTGTTAGGGTCGTGGAGGTGTATTGATGGAGGGACTAGAACATAAAACCTGCCATCTTTCTCTGTCTTCTGCTTGATGAACAAGTGTATGATAACTTAGTCCTGTCTATTTCTTGATGTTGTCATTCCATATTCTTCTTTGGAATCCTCTTCTTTCACTTCTCCCTAATGTTCCTTGAAGTACAGTCTTTGCAGTTGAATCATGTCTCACTAGTGCCTGAACCAAACTAGCTTGCGACGTTTCACCACTGCCAAGAGAGGCTCCTGATGTTATTCTAATTTGTAGATTTTGTATCTGACAAATTGCAGAATGCATACTTACAGTTTCTACACATTACAAGATATGCTTACTTTCAATCAACACACCTCACATATGTTGTCTACTTTTAATCAACACACCTCACATATGTTGTCTACTTCTAATCAACACACCTCACATATGTTGTCTTCTTTTAATCAACACACCTCACATATGTTGTCTACTTCTAATCAACACACCTCACATATGTTGTCTACTTCTAATCAACACACCTCACATATGTTGTCTACTTTTAATCAACACACCTCACATATGTTGTCTACTTTTAACACACATGCATTCTGTGGCTTAGAGCAGGGCTATTCTACTGGCACACCCCGGGCCAAATCTGGCCTGTGGAAGCTTAGCAAGTGGCCTGCAGATCAGTACCGGTTGTACTGCATTAATAATCTGTCTATGCTGGGAGCTGGAGTCTCTGATTATGGCCGGTAAGTAGACTTAGTTGAATAGCCCTGGCTCAGAGGTTAGCGACTGCAGTTAACTCATTTAACAGTTTCATGACTGTGTTGATGGCATTGACATGTTTATGGAGCCTACCCAACAGTGATAGTACAGGACATAATCACAAAGACACAAGAAACCAGCCCCTACCTGAAAGATTTCCCAGCCGGGAGTGGCCCATTGCAGTAAACATTTCCTGGTTTGTTGAAGCAGGAGGTGTCATTACCCACCTCAAAGATGACCTCATTCGTATCACCTGGAAACGTATTGATGACAGGTGATAAGAGAGATACAAGACAGGTAACAAGATAGATGACAAGACACATATATCTCAATTTGGCAGTAATTTCCTGAATCTGTGTCACCTGCTTTCAACTCAAGAGGTTTCAACGGTTGGTTGTACACTCTATAGATGGGCGTGTGTGTGTATCTGTGTGTGTGTGTGTGGGTGTTTTTGTACGTGTTTGTGTGTATGTGCATGCGTGTGTGTGAGTGCACATGTGCATATGTGTGTGTGCATGTGTGTGTGTATGGGGGGGGGGGGGAGTTGCACTCTATAAATGGGGGTCTCAGTATATTTTATAAATAGAAGCCTCAGTACACTCTATACATGGACTCAGTTCTTCTACTTCTTCTCTAGTCCTGTGTTGCCTTTCAGCATCAGGTTTTGAAGAGGTATCTGATGACAGCCTTGGTATGTGTTTGGTATGTGCTCATATCACAGCCTCAGCTATTCCATCTATCCATCACTTGCAAGTCACTGCTTCCATTATGTCTAAGTGATAGGGCTATCTATGGTGCATTGTCTGGTGGCAGTCTTGAGACATATCCAAATCATTTGATCTGTTGTGTCTTGATGTGAGGGACCTCAATACACTTTATAAACAGTGGTCTCCATCAGGAAGTGGTTAGGCTATTTACCTCATGCTCTGAATGTTTCAGATTTGAATCTGGGCTCTATCCTTCAGTTCACAGCAGCTGATATTTTAGAAGTTTTTTAAGATCACTGCTAGGGCTACAGAGTTTGTGCTTTGTGCTGCAATCTTACTGCTGACTATTGCTCTGCAAAAAAGAGACCAGACTGTATGGGATCAAATACAGCACAGTGAAGTTCAGGACTTTACCCCCTCGCTGGTATTCAACAGATACCACAAAGCTGAGGTATTGGGGAGTGTCAAGCACCATGGTGGTCGGGAGAGAACTGTCATGGAGGGCGCAGTTTCTGGTAAATGAGGTAGAGGCGGACCTCCATGAATGTGGAAACAAGACATTGAAGATGCACTGGCTGTAAAGGCACACAGAGGACTGGAAAACTGGCTAGAGAAAGAGACCTCAGGCGTGCCGTGACGAGAGTCATGCTCTCTAAAGGACATGCGCACTGATGATGCTGTGATATGACGGTATGCAGTACCAGCACTTTTTTAGTGCATCATTTTTTTACAACTGAAATAGGCACTGTCTTGCCCGTACCTTTTGCTATACAGCTTGTGGTGAGTACCGGCATCTTTTGCTATACACCTTGTGGTGAGTACCGGCACCTTTTGTCTCCAAAACTCAGTGTCACTGAAGTTTATAGACTCTTGTTTTAAAAAATCTTTTTCTCAATTACACTTTGGGTGTCAGTTAGTGCCCCTTTACATCTGGATCATTTTGGTTTAGAGGTTAGTGACTGCATTAACAATTTCATTATCTCAGGCACTAGGGTAAGAATATCGGCTATAAAGAATTTTACTTTTGAACATTACGGATATGCGCCACATGATAGTAGTCTGTAGGTGTCTATGAACCACCTTCTAAGAACATTGATTCATTATAAGCCACTTTTAAAATCATTCTTTAACACGATCAACCAGGTCACTTGTAAAATGCTCACATAGGCACGAGGCTACAGCTTCCAACTTGTTCTTCTTCTTCCTCTGTGTTTGTCCTTAAATGAGCAGTTTAATATTCTATTGTGATTTAAAGCTGGGCTGTGATATCTTTCTGTTTTGGCTCATCACATCCGATTCCGGCAAATTCTTTATTAGTCGTCATTTACAACATGTCTGTTAAGCACACAATTGTAGGGGGGAGGGAGGAGGGCAGAACCCACACAGGGGGAACTTATTTCTATTAGGCTGGGTTGGCCCCAAAGTTGAAATTGTTCCCAAAAGATCCTGAATCTGCTGAAATTCAAACTGACCCCATCTTAGCAGACATGTACACAAACCACTATGCCAGTGTGGTTCACAACCACAAGTAACTGACTGCTACCTGGCCAAGTCTGCAGCTGCTGCTCCCAGCTTCTGTCGGTGGCTCTATAGATGGTCTCAAACTGCTTGGACTGGGCAGACTTCCACGTGGCCACCCCGGTGTACATTAACTTCCAGTCATGTAGATCTCCTAGACCTTGTCCAAGATAAGCAGTTAGTTAAAACAGCGTCTCAGTTACAATATACACAAAACATGCAGATCTCTCTGACACAGTGTTTGATACACAAAACATGCAGATCTCTCTGACACAATGTTTGATACACAAAACATGCAGATCTCTCTGATGCAATGTTTGATACACAAAACATGCAGATCTCTCTGATGCAATGTTTGATACACAAAACATACAGATCTCTCTGACACAATGTTTGATACACAAAGCATGCAGATCTCTCTGACACAATGTTTGATACACAAAACATGCAGATCTCTCTGACACAATTTTTGATACACAAAACATGCAGATCTCTCTGATGCAATGTTTGATACACAAAACATGCAGATCTCTCTGATGCAATGTTTGATACACAAAAAATGCAGATCTCTCTGATGCAATGTTTGATACACAAAACATGCAGATCTCTGACACAATGTTTGATACACAAAACATGCAGATCTCTGACACAATGTTTGATACACAAAACATGCAGATCTCTGACACAATGTTTGATACACAAAACATGCAGATCTCTGACACAATGTTTGATACACAAAAACATGCAGATCTCTGACACAATGTTTGATACACAAAACATGCAGATCTCTCTGACACAATGTTTGATACACAAAACATGCAGATCTCTCTGACACAATGTTTGATACACAAAACATGCAGATCTCTCTGACACAATGTTTGATACACAAAACATGCAGATCTCTCTGACACAATGTTTGATACACAAAACATGCAGATCTCTCTGACACAATGTTTGATACACAAAACATGCAGATCTCTCTGACACAATGTTTGATACACAAAACATGCAGATCTCTCCGGACACAACCTGTTTGATACACAAAGCATGCAGATCTCTCTGATGCAATGTTTGATACACAAAACATGCAGATCTCTCTGACACAATGTTTGATACACAAAACATGCAGATATCTCTGACACAATGGTTGATCCACAAAACATGCAGATATCTCTGACACAATGTTTGATCCACAAAATATGCAGATCTCTCTGACACAATGTTTGATACACAAAGCATGCAGATCTCTCTGACACAATGTTTGATACACAAAACATGCAGATCTCTCTGACACAATGTTTGATACACAAAACATGCAGATCTCTCTGACACAATGTTTGATACACAAAACATGCAGATCTCTCTGACACAATGTTTGATACACAAAACATGCAGATCTCTCTGACACAATGTTTGATACACAAAGCATGCAGATCTCTCTGATGCAATGTTTGATACACAAAACATGCAGATCTCTCTGACACAATGTTTGATACACAAAACATGCAGATATCTCTGACACAATGGTTGATACACAAAACATGCAGATCTCTGACACAATGTTTGATCCACAAAATATGCAGACCTCTCTGACACATGAAGTATGATTACAGTTAGCAGATATTTGAATCTTACATGTCACAGAGTAAGATCTTTGAGCAAGAGACATTTGAAATTGTCATGTCATACAGTAGAAAAAATAATATATGAACATTTGAACCCAAGCAGGCATACAGTAGGAGTCTAAGTTGACAAACATTTGAACTTGAGTTTTTTTCATTAAGTAGGATTTCCAGGTGACAGACATTTGAACCTGAGTTTGTCATTCAGTAGGACTTCCAGGTGACAGACATTTGAACCTGAGTTTGTCATTCAGTAGGACTTTCAGATCACAGACATGTGAGCTTAAGTTTGTCATTTAGTAAGGCACTCGACAAGCAGAATTCACCCGTGTTCCAACTGAACTTTCCATATAACACAATGTTTGATACATAAATATGCAGATCTCTCTGATCTTGTTTAAGTAAAACATTTGGTTAAAATAATGTTCATGATACAATTTCCCCAAAACAATGTCCCTAAAACAATGTCCCTAAAACAATGTCCCTAAAACAATGTCCCTAAAACAGTATCCCAGACACAATGTTCCTGACATAATGTTTACTATGAACCCAACAATTATTTATCCAGAAATAAAGAGAAGTTGTAATAATTTTTGTATAAATAATATCCTGATCAATCCTCAGGGTTAAAATGGGATTATTTCAGTAAAAAAAAATAAAAGACCCTTTTCACTTCACCCATGCCCCAGGCATATGGTGGAAGACCAATATTTGTTTCTTTCCATGATATTTCCTGATACCATTTTAGGCTTGGAGCTCAAACAACTGTACAATCAATGAAGCCGTCACTTCTCTCCAGCAGCAATTGCTGTCTGTTTCCATCTTTATTTTACTGTTTGTACTGATCTTACTTTGAGGCCGCATTATGGCAGTCAATAGGAGACTTGCTTTCAATCCAGCTGTGACTTGCTGCAGCCCACAGCCGGGGTTTGAAACCAGACGGTTCCTGGGGTTCACCCAGTCTCTAGAAAATGGGCACAAGAGTTAACACTCTGGAATAAATGGGGGAACTTCGCTGTAGCTACGAAGCTTCGTGCAGACGGCAACACAGGCGGACAGTTTCTTATCAGCTATTGTTTATAACTGTGTGCAACAATGCTAGTCCACATCTCCCGACTTTACCTTTTTATTGATCTCTAATACTGAGTTCCTTGACATCTATTTTCAAACATTCTTCCATTTCCTTGGAGGTTCATCAAATCTTCTATTTTAGATCATCTCCATGTAGCAGATTTTTTGCACAATGTCACTCTTGCCATGTCTGCCTGTAAGAAACTGCCAACCCATGCACTTTCCTCCCAATCTGTCACTCACATGCTACATCCATCTTTGTGCTGGCCAGTCCCTGTCCCTCTTTTCTGGTACCATACCTTCAACTACTATCTTTTTCAGTTTGTCATGGTACTCGACGTTGCCAAAATATTTCAGTTTCTGAGACAGTATGCTGTTTACTAGCCAAACTTGACTGATATTCGGATCTTTTAGGACGCCAGTATTTCCTTTCTTCTTTGTCCATGGTATTCTGTGAATCTTTCTATAGTATTCCAGTTCAAAAGCCCCAATTTTCTTCCTTAAGGCTTGCAGGTTAGTTCACAACACACTTCCACACATTGCATGCTTGCTCTCAAAATGTTATCTTTGACTTCCTTGCTGGTGCTCAGTCATCGACTTGTAATGCTGTTTTATTTTTCAATTGCTATCGCCATCCTCGTTTTAACTTCTGTTGAACAGACTCCATTGCTATTTATTATGAAGCCTAGATGTTCAACGTTTTAAATATTTTTAATTTCCTCATGTATTGCCTTTTTTTGGTCACAGGCAGTTTTGTTTTCAAGAACTGATTTTAATCTTTACTGTGTTTTTGAACAAATGAAATTCCATTTACACTTTTCAGATGATGACTGTGAGAATTATGACTGTGAGAATGAAGACTGTGAGAATGATGACTGTGCCATCTGCATAATATTGTAGATAATCTCAACAAAAGTTGTCTTTATCTGTCATAGCCAAATCTTTTTGCGGCCATACAGTTTAATTTATTCAATTTCGTGACTCATTATCATGTGACCTACCCTGACTGTCTCTGGCATGTTCTAACTACAATGCATAAAAGCTATGCCTGTTTCCCTATAAAGAATGCCATCCATAAATCTTACTTTGGTCACAGAATCCTTCCTGGCATACCAGAATCCCAAAAGCTGAGACTTTCCCATATGAGTTGTCCAGGAGGCAGGAACCGCAGACTTTGACTGAGAAAGTCGACTCTCTCAACGAGCTTTCGTCTGTGTACGGCTCGCTTGTGGGTAGTGTTGCAATTGGTTTTGGTACTGCAAGAATGAAAAGTACAAGTTAACAACACTAGGTTCTTAACGTACACAGCTGCAACACATATGGTACAGAATCACACATACACACACACACAGACCCCCCTACCCCACCTACACGCACACACACACACACGCAGACACATGTGCATGCATGTGCACACACACATACAGAACTACACATAAATGTGATACAATTTTACAGTGTATAACCAGTAACAGTGTAGAAGTAATACAGCAAAGAATCATTATTGGTATCCAAGGAATACAACACAGGAACATAAAATAATATTCATAAAATAACCAATGGCTGGTTGTCACAGAACTGGTGGTGTGTCTTATGCAGTAATGTGTGTGCACCTGTTGGTTTGACATGACTGCTGCTTCCATCAACAGTAAGTTGCAAATCAGGACCGTTGATGTTGGCACCTCAGGGGCTGCCTTGTGCATTTGATACAGATAAGAGATGTTGGATTGTCCTGTTTGACCCCTCCTTTGTGGGACAATGATGAGCCTTTTGTCTCATTTCAAAGGAACAGGAACACAGCAATTGCCGGATGACATATCTGGATTGAAACTGAAACCTTAACACATGGTCTGGTTGAAATATAACAATAAAGATATCTACACAAAAAAGCAAAATGAAATAATAATTACACCAAATAATCTTTATCTGTCTGAAGAAATTAACGAGTGCCTTGTAGACACAATATCTAGTTAATATGGAATACTTTTTTTGCGTTTGCTCTTAAAAGGGCTGTGTTGTGGTTGACAGCTAGGTTGTGATATCTGTGACTTTCAGCCCACCACACCTGATTTTAGCAAACTTTTATAAGTCATCTTTTACAACCAACATCCACTTGAGGAAGTGTTGGAATCTATGATTATTCCGGGTTGCAAACACAGCCTGCAATTCCACAATACTTGGTTAATTCAGCAGCAGGTGACAGCAGATTGCTTTGCATTGATTTTGACAATGATATTGAGAGCTGACCACTGTGACATGATAGCAATGGCAAACTACTGAAATAAAACTGCCTATAAACATCACAGTCAACAAACAATGGTATTCGATTGCAACACCATCTAAATAAACTGCAGCTAACTGTGCGGGTGTGTATATCTGTGTGCGTGCGTGCATATCTGTGTGTCTGTGTAAGATCGATTCCTTTTTCAACTAAAATGGGGCTTCACACATGAGTAATCTTGACCTACACAACCAGTCACTAAAGCCACTCCTTGACTGGACACTGGACACTGGACACTGGACACACACTGACTTAGTTCTTACCATCAGCCGGGGCTATAAACACCCGTGAAACTAGCTCCCCTGGCTGGTCAACGCCGCTAACCTTGGCCTGAATCTAATTTTTGAACATTGAAATAATACACAGTAATGCTTCAACTGTCTTAGACATATCGACAAATAAGTTATGTATGTATATATTAACTTAACAGATTTACAAACTTCATGTAAATTATAAAATGTTGAGATATGTACTATTAAGAATACTCCGTGGCTTAAAAGTAAGTGAATGCGTTTAACAATTTCAGAGACTAGGGTTTGTTTATAAAAATAAATAATCTTGGGATTTCAGGCAAATACAGCTAGAGTTGCACCGTGGAACAGACAGGGGCCTCAGAATGCATTAGTCCGTAAGACAGCAGTGGGCACTTTGTAGGCAATCTCCATTGTGGAGACGGCACAGGTTTTATTTATGTGTTATATTTAATAACAGCATGCAAGACGTCGAGAACACAGAGGATTTGCTATTATCTGGATCCATTTGACACTCGTCTTGTATCTGGTATATGATGCTATACTCAAATATTTATAAAAGTATCAGCATGTGGTGTGTGGTGTGTGATGTGTTATGTGTGGTGTGTGGTGGGTGATGTGTAGTGTGATGTGGTCAATATCCTGCTGGCTGCTTTTACTTCCCATAAAAAGTTACCTGGCAGCCATTTTAGGCCAGGTTTACTTGGGTCGCTAAAAAAAATATTTTGTTAAAAATGAATCTATGACTTTTGTAAGATTTAACTGTCTCCACGGTGATGTCGAAGGAAAGTTTAAGAGATGTGTAAGATCCTTAAACTCTTTCCCTTTCCCCCAACACTTTGATGAGGTTACTGGATGGGAAGAAAATGAAGAATCTCTGTGAGGCCAAGTCAATTAAGGACATGCCATGTTGGAGAAATATGATTCCTGACACTGGGACATGACAATCACAGTTTATGATTCCTGACACTGGGACATGACAATCACAGTTTATGTGCATTATCTCTTCCTACATAGACATGTGCACTCAGAGTTTCTACTGTCAGACAGGTTATGGATCTTTCTGTGACAGTCCTCATCTTACATTTAAGTGAGTTTTGTGTGTTCTTGTCTGTCCATTTGTTTCATATGCTGATGAGGGCTTTCTAGCCGCAAACTTATTTTTTTCATTCCTGATTATGATGTTGTAAAGCTGACTAGTTTTATTTCTCGCTTAGAAAGAAGGAAGGGACAAACTTCATTTCCAAAGGGTTGCAAATTGAGCATGCAGGCTAGACTTACATTGGGCCCTTCCAAGGATTCAACTTTCATACAACAGTTGTATTTTATATATCAAACATTCACACAACTGAGTAGTGGCTTCCTAACTGTGTGTGATTAATTTTTTTTTTTCCCTGTAAGATTCTTAGAGGCTAAACAGGAGAGAGGTTCTTACAAAACTACAATCATTTGGTTGTTGGTTGTGAGTGCAGAGGTCAGCACAGACTTTACATATGACATGGAACAGAATCAGTAAACAGCTTGACACACTATTCACCCATTTTTATAATATCATTATAAATATATAAATATAAAACATATAACACCAGTGATAGCATACATTATACAATAAGTACTACCAGTGAAAACACAAATATATAAAAACCAACACCAATGACAACAACTGTAAACAATATGTACCACTAGTGACCACACCTATAAACAATTTGTACCACTAGTGACAACACCTATAAACAATTTGTACCACTAGTGACAACACCTATAAACAATATGTACCACTAGTGATAACACCTATAAACAATTTGTACCACTAGTGACAACACCTATAAACAATATGTACCACTAGTGATAACATCTATAAACAATTTGTACCACTAGTGACCACACCTATAAACAATATGTACCACTAGTGATAACACCTATAAACAATATGTACCACTAGTGATAACACCTATAAACAATATGTACCACTAGTGATAACACCTATAAACAATATGTACCACTAGTGACAACACCTATAAACAATATGTACCACTAGTGATAACACCTATAAACAATATGTACCACTAGTGATAACACCTATAAACAATATGTACCACTAGTGATAACACCTATAAACAATATGTACCACTAGTGATAACACCTATAAACAATATGTACCACTAGTGATAACACCTATAAACAATATGTACCACTAGTGATAACACCTATAAACAATATGTACCACTAGTGATAACAGCTATAAACAATATGTACCACTGTAATGTGCTCATCTAGGGGTATGTGTTGTTTCATTGCTTTCAGACGAACAGTGAGTTGAAACGACACAGCATGAACGAATATTGAGTTCTTTGCTTTTATTCGTTGAATCGCCAGTTATCACAAACGTACATTCATGCTTCCTCGTGCTCGACTTGCTAGGCTGAATCTAGCGACCTAGACGGACTTCCCACACACTCAGGAATTTATCATCGCCTCTCGAACCATCCATCTATACTTCACGAACTCTGATATCTGACATTACGACGTATAAAAAACATTCAGTCCTCCTATTGAAATATAACGTTCACTTCACAAATCATTTATTCTTCTCAGGCGTCCATTCATGCGTCTTCTCTCAGTCAGGGCCGAACTTCAACTGTCTTACTTCAGTCTCTCGGTTCACGTCTTCCGTTCACGTCTCATGCTTTTCTTGTGTCTCTCACTTCGTTCACCATGAGACACACGAGACTCACTTCTCCCGTTTTTCTCTTCTCTCACGGGTCCTCCGACCTTTTTCTCCCCATCGGGAACTCTCTGGGGTTTCCCCGGGAATTCACAACATTACAATCTCCCCCTCCCTTCTAGTAAAAAAAATTTAACCTTAAATTTTTTTCTATTACTTTATCTTTAGGTTATAATTTTAAAGGTTTGGGAATACTTTAATGTAATGATGTGGATTACCTAATAATCATTTTGGGTTTTGGTGCTTACTTCCCTTTTGATAGGTTTTACATTATTTCCCTTTGTCACATTACCAGTTATTGTATCCAATAAGTACCAAGTGGCTTAATGGGAAACAACCATTCAGGCACTCTCTTCCAAGTGCGGTAGTCCATATAGGCTCTGCGTATTAACCCCATGCCATCCCACAGTCTGTATAAAACAGAACAACAATTCTGGTACTCTCTTTCAAGTACTGAAGTCCATATCGGCTATGGAACAGAAATGTAGAAAACCCGCAAAGTCCCACCCTAACCGTTGGACTTATGGCTACTGTCACTGGTTTACGTTTCACTTAGAGATATATGTTTCCCTATTTAGGATTTCGAACTCAATCTCTTGGATTATGTGGTGTAAATTACCCATTACTTTTCCGAAAAAGTATTATTATTCCCTTTCTATATCATAGTAATTACCCTATTACATGTTTTACAACCTATATTTTCACCAATAAATTTATCTAAACAACATATACAATCATTATTAAACCTTATTTCAACATGCTGTAACATCTTCATTGTCATAATCATCATCATTATCGTCATCATCATCATCGTTATCATCATTATCCTCATCATCATTGTTGTTGTCGTCATCATCATTATTGTCATCTTCATCTCATAGTCATCATCATTCTCCTTATTATAGTCACCATTATCACACGTATATTGTTACTTACTTACAAATGTAACATACATAAAAATCATCAGTTAAGCTATGTTTACATATTTCATTCATTCAAACATACTCTTTCCTGTAATTCAGGATTTCCCCAGGTAATACATACAATACAAAATTGAATCTATGTTTATAATCTGGACATCACGTCGGGTAGATGGTTTTCAATGCCCCTAATGTGTTCTATCTTGAACTGAAATTGGGATAATAATAACGCCCATCTGTATACTCTTGCGTTATTTGTTGCATCCATTGTTAACAATTTTGTCAGGCCTAAGTTATCAGTCAGAATAATGAATTCCTTTCCTATCAAGAATTTCTGGAATTTTTTAAGGCTGATAACAAGAGCGAGAGCCTCTTTTTCAAAAGTACTGTATTTCTGTTGGGTGGAATTAAGTTTCTGTGAAAGATATAGAACCGGAAGAAGAGTACCGGAATGCCTTTGAGCCAACATCGCGGCTATGGTATGACCACTAGCGTCAGTTTGTAGGTAGAAAGTTTTAGATGGGTCCGGTTGTCTTAGTATTGGTGGAGTAGCAAATGAAGACTTGATTTTTTGTATGATTTTGTCATGAGTTTCTGTCCAATCCTTTTTTCTAAACTGGTCTTTTTTCAAAAGTTCCGATAGAGGGGCTGTTAGTTCTGCTAACTTAGGGATGAATTTGCCGTAATAATTTACAAGTCCTAATAGTGCCTGTAGTTGTTTCTTGGTCTTTGGTCTTTCAATTTTTAAAATTTTAGAAACAATTGTCTCGTCAGTCTGAATACTACCCTGGAACACTGTATGTCCTAAAAACTGGATTTGTGTGAAACAAAACTCTGATTTCGCTGGATTAACAGTCAGATTTGCCTTTTGAATGTTGCTGAACACTTCTTTCAAGGTGTCTATGTGTTCCGGCAAAGTTTTTGTGTGTATGCAAATATCATCCATGTATGCTGTTACATTATTAATACCTGTTAATATCTTTCTTATGAGTTTTGTGAATATTTTTGCTGCGTTTATCAACCCAAATGGTAAACGTAACCACTGTTTTAAACCGAGTGGGGTTTGGAAGCTAGTATACCTGCTGGCTTTCTGTGTCAATGGAATTTGCCAGTACCCTTCACAAAGATCTAATTTCGTAAAGAATTTTGAATTGTATAAATTCTGTATTATGTCCTCTGTTGAAGGAATGGGTTCTGATTCCAAATGAGTGATAGCATTTAGTTTTCTGTAATCTACACATAATCTCAAACTGCCATCTTTCTTTTTTACAATTACCATTGGTGAGCTGTATTCTGACGTTGAGTCTTCGATTATGCCGTCTGCTTGTAATTGTTTCAGTTCCTCTACGACTTTTTCAGTATAATGAATGGGAATAGCATAGTTTTTGGCTTTCACTGGAATGGTTGAGTTCAACTGGATGTCGAAATGAATTATATCGGTTTTCCCAGGTTTGTTGGTAAAAATAGTTTTATATTTTTCGATTACCCTCTCAATTTTTTCTTTATCTCCCGTTGGCAGCTCGGGGTTTATCTTTACCGACCTCCAGTTGATCTCATCCTTCACTGACGGTGTTGGTAATTCGTCATTAATAGCGTCAGTTATTTGTTCATTGATCATGTTACAAGCATTGACATTTTCTACCATATCATCAGTAACATTTCTTGTAAAATACCTTTTCATCATGTTAACATGAAAAATTTTCAATTTCCCTTTATAATCAATCTCATAATCAACATTTGACACTTTTCTTACTACCGTGTAAGGGCCACGCCATTCGATGCACAGTTTGTCTGAATCTTTTGGTAGCAGTATAAGCACTTCTTGACCGGGTTCGAAGGTCATCAGTTTAGTATTTCTGTTTGCATACATTCGCTGTTTATGTGTTGCGTGTACACATGCCTTTTTTGCCTCTTCGTATGCTACCATTATTTTGTGTCTAAGATTGATGACTGTTTCGTAATCTGGTGCCTTCGACTCAGACTCAGTTTTTCCTGTGATCATGCTTCTGTATACATCTAAAGGTCCTCTGGGATTTGCACCGTAAATAATTTCAAATGGGGACATGCCAGTGGAGCTATGGGGTATTTCTCTATAAGCAAACAATATTGCTGGTAATAAACTGTCCCAATTGGATGGGTTTTGATAGGTTATTCTAGCCAACATAGTTTTTATGGATTTATTTAGGTTTTCTGCCAACCCATTAGCTTGTGCATGGTAAGGGGATGTAAAATGTTGGCGTATTCCTAACAGGCTGGTGACAGCTTTAGTTATGGCTGAGGTAAACTGGGTACCTCTGTCTGACACTATTACTTCTGGGAAGCCTATTCTGGAGAAAATCAATAACAGTGCTTCTTGAATGTGTTCACTGGTAATAAACTTTAGTGGTATGCATTCTGGCCACTTGCTTCCTACGTCTATCATGGTTAAAATAAATCTATTGCCTTTCGCCGATGTAACAGGCAGGGGTCCCACGATGTCTATTGCGACTTGCTCAAATGGTCTGTTAGCAGTCAGGCCGGGTTGGACGGGGGCCTTTGGGTTTACCCCTTTTTTCGTGGTTTTTAAACAGATGTCGCACGATTTGACATATTTTTTGATGTCTTTTGTAAAACCGGGCCAGAAAAATGTAGATAATACTCTTGCTATAGTTTTGGATATTCCTAAATGTCCTGCGAAAATGGAATCGTGTGCTAACGCTAAAGCTTGATTTCTATAGTTAAATGGTAGCACAGTTTGTCTAACCACTCTTGACCCTTTGGTATACAATCTTGTCAAAACATTTCTATGTAACACAAATTCCCACTTTGCATTTTTACTACTCTTTGGTGTTGCATTCAGCAACTGGAAGCATTTCGTGAGCGATTTGTCACTTTTTTGCTCTTCCTGAAATTTCATGCTGTTATTCAAATCTTCCACTGTGATTTGTTTCATTTGATTTTGACTTTCTTCTTTTTGTAAATTATCTTTAATTTTTTCTGTCATGCTTCTGGTTACTGCTGCAGCCACCTGAGTTTCTTCTTCTACATTAGATTGCTTACTAGATCTGTTGTTAGTGTCTATGTTTTCATTCTTACTTTCACTTTTTCACTTTTCAGTGATGTTCCGGTTATCTTCTGTCGTTGTTTTTTATCCCGGACGAGCTCCCACTTGTAATGTGCTCATCTAGGGGTATGTGTTGTTTCATTGCTTTCAGACGAACAGTGAGTTGAAACGACACAGCATGAACGAATATTGAGTTCTTTGCTTTTATTCGTTGAATCGCCAGTTATCACAAACGTACATTCATGCTTCCTCGTGCTCGACTTGCTAGGCTGAATCTAGCGACCTAGACGGACTTCCCACACACTCAGGAATTTATCATCGCCTCTCGAACCATCCATCTATACTGCACGAACTCTGATATCTGACATTACGACGTATGAAAAAACATTCAGTCCTCCTATTGAAATATAACGTTCACTTCACAAATCATTTATTCTTCTCAGGCGTCCATTCATGCGTCTTCTCTCAGTCAGGGCCGAACTTCAACTGTCTTACTTCAGTCTCTCGGTTCACGTCTTCCGTTCACGTCTCATGCTTTTCTTGTGTCTCTCACTTCGTTCACCATGAGACACACGAGACTCACTTCTCCCGTTTTTCTCTTCTCTCACGGGTCCTCCGACCTTTTTCTCCCCATCGGGAACTCTCTGGGGTTTCCCCGGGAATTCACAACATTACAACCACTAGTGACAACACCTATAAACAATATGTACCACTAGTGATAACACCTATAAACAATATGTACCACTAGTGATAACACCTATAAACAATATGTACCACTAGTGATAACACCTATAAACAATATGTACCACTAGTGATAACACCTATAAACAATATGTACCACTAGTGACAACACCTATAAACAATATATACCACTAGTGACAACAGCTGTAAACAATATGTACCACTAGTGACAATACTTATAAACAATATGTACCACTAGTGACAACACTTATAAACAATATGTACCACTAGTGACAACACCTATAAACAATATGTACCACTAGTGATAACAGCTATATATTACATCTAACTCTAAATATTTATCACAGGTCCCACTAGTGATGACCCTACACAGGGTGGTCTATAGTTTCAGCATGAAGTCTAGTTTAAACATCACAGTCAAGTTAACAATAACATCTTTCTAATTCATCAACATATTACAAACACCCACATCCTAATATAACTCACATACTGGTATCACAGCTGAACTCACCCTCACACCCACACAGGACTACTCAAGACACATTTATTTCTCGGCCATACCTGAAAGATGTAGGTGACTTCAGGCTGTAGCCTAACTGGCACAGAATAGCTTCTGGAACAAGCCTGAGGTCTGGCATCTAACATCCAAGTCTCAGTGACCTCCGAATTTACATCAAGGTCAAATGGTTTCAACATCTGAAACAAAAGTTACATAAATTATGACGATTCCATGGTTTCTAGTGTTATGAAATGTTCACTATTTGCATATTTGTAGGTCCGCAAGGTTTGTGTGTAGGCACGCACTTCTAGGTATGTAGGTGTGTGTGTGCATGTGTTGAATGTGTGAGTGGGTATGTGAGTGGGTGTGCATGTGTGTGGTGTGAATCTGTGAGTGTGAATGTGTGTTTATGAGTGTATGTGTAGATACTTTGATTTTCTGAGCTGCAACTGACAGATACAGAATATTTAACACCAAAAAGAATATACAAGTTTTATATTTCACAGTCTAGAACAAGCAGAACTGATACAATTCTAGAGTTGGCAGTGTTAATTCCAACTGTCCCAAGCAAAGCACCATGTCTGCTCCATTTATATTTGTATGTATTAGCATAGTATGTATGGTATGTGGTTATTTATGTTTGTATGTATCAACACAACACATGGTGTTTTGTTATTTATGTTTGTATGTATCAACACATCACACGGTGTTTTGTTATTTATGTTTGTATGTATCAACACATCACACGGTGTTTTGTTATTTATGTTTGTATGTATCAACACATCACACGGTGTTTTGTTATTTATGTTTGTATGTATCAACACATCACACGGTGTTTTGTTATTTATGTTTGTATGTATCAACACATCACACGGTGTTTTGTTTATTTATGTTTGTATGTATCAACACATCACACGGTGTTTTGTTATTTATGTTTGTATGTATCAACACATCACACGGTGTTTTGTTATTTATGTTTGTATGTATCAACACATCACACGGTGTTTTGTTATTTATGTTTGTATGTATCAACACATCACATGGTGTGTGGTTATTTATATTTGTATGTATCAACACATCACATGGTGTTTTGTTATTTATGTTTGTATGTATCAACACATCACATGGTGTGTGGTTATTTATATTTGTATGTATCAACACATCACACGGTGTTTTGTTATTTATGTTTGTATGTATCAACACATCACACGGTGTTTTGTTATTTATGTTTGTATGTATCAACACATCACACGGTGTTTTGTTATTTATATTTGTATGTATCAACACATCACACGGTGTTTTGTTATTTATGTTTGTATGTATCAACACATCACACGGTGTTTTGTTATTTATGTTTGTATGTATCAACACATCACACGGTGTTTTGTTATTTATGTTTGTATGTATCAACACATCACACGGTGTTTTGTTATTTATATTTGTATGTATCAACACATCACACGGTGTTTTGTTATTTATGTTTGTATGTATCAACACATCACACGGTGTGTTGTTATTTATGTTTGTATGTATCAACATAACACATAGTGTCTTATTATTTCTTTTTAATGAATCAACATAACACATAGTGTCTTATTATTTCTTTTTAATGAATCAACATAACACATAGTGTCTTATAATTTCTTTTTAATGAATCAACACAATACATAGTGTCTTATTATTTATGTTTGGTATGGGCATGCGAAAGAAATCTGGCCAAATATTTTTTATACAGAATAGTAATTAGTATATGATGTATCTCTGAAAGTTATGCACTGATACCTTTTTCACTGTGATTATTGTGTCAAATTTGGTTACCATTTGGAAAGATTCTGCGACTAAAGCAGTCAAGAAAACATCTGCCAAGGAATTTAAACCCTGGTACTCAATGAAAAAGCGGCGTCCGTGGCTTAGGCGGTGCGAGTCCGACTCGTAATCCAACGTACCGCGATCGAAGCCCGCTGCTGGCTGAGTGGATTTTTATCATGGTATGAGGCATCACAGGTAAATGGGTACCAGTATGGCTGTCCTGGGGAAGTAAAGCTGGCCAGCGTAATGCTGACCACATTACCCAACTAGTGCCGATTGGTCTGTAAAAATATGCTGTGCTCTTCCCATATGCCCGATGCGCCAAAGACGTGAAAATGAATCTCTAATTTTTTTTTTTTACTCAATGGAATAGTTCAGTGGATTTACTACCTTCCAAGCAGAATGTTTAACTCAGTAGTAGCTGACAATGGAAGAAATGATAGCAACAGTCATACATATACAAAAAAGCCCGTAAACATTAGCCTGAGAATAAATTGACCTGCACTCGTTGAAAGATGAGAAAGCTTTCTATAACACCATGTTTGTCTTCATCACGAGGGCATTGCCAGAGAACTTGTGCCCTTGTTGTGTTAACTGGCATGATTTGCAAGCCTGTCACTGGACCAGGTGCTGTGGGGAAAGTAAGCCAAATCAGAAGATGATGGATTTTTGCATTCTGTGTGAGAAAATAAACTGTGTACGTACATGCATGCCTGCCGTGTGAGACAAATATGAGTGTGTATACACATATGGCTGCTGTGTGAGACAAATATTAGTGTGTATACACATATGGCTGGTGTGTGAGACAAATATTAGTGTGTATACACATATGACTACTGTGTGAGACAAATATTAGTGTGTATACACATATGAGTGTTGTGTAAGACAAATGTCAGTGCACTGACATATAATCGAATACATATTTAAACCTACCTGTAAACTAGCAAGATTTTATAAAGAAATCATGTCAGCTTTATTTCATCAAGCTGTGCTCACTGTCATGGACTACTATTCATACTCACAGTTTGTGCTCTTTATCAGAATGTTTCATTTTGTGAGCCAAAGCCTTTCCATGCCATGACAAACAAAGTTGCATAAGTTTTCTTTCTCTCATCTCTATAAATTGTCCCAGTTTGTCACAGATTCTAGTTTTTATTTTCTTAAGAGACGTTGTTTGCATTCACCGGTGGTAAACCCAAGTGGACAGTCCTTGTTGTTCGTCCATATCTAGAATTTGGCTTAGTTCCAGGATCTGAGTCTTGGATGTGCACTCAGTTTACAGATATGGCTGAATTATGTGCAGATTACTGGGTTTTTGACTGTCAGGAAGATGCATGTTTACTTCGAAGAAATCACCTCTTTTTATATTCTAGTCATCCCTATTTGGGATGCAATTTTTTGTTATTTGAAGCCCCACCCTGGCTTTTACCGGGGGCCCTGAATATAGCCGGGCCATAAATATAGCCTAACAGCTGAAAGGGGTTTCTGAGACCTCTCCACAGGTGATCTTCATCCGCATGGTGGCACTTTGCATCACCAGGTGTTTATCGCTTGTGTGATGTCCTGATAGGGTACAACAAGAGAGAGAGAGAGAGAGAGAGAGAAATCACCCCTAATTAGTCGCCTCCTGTGAAATGCTTGTTAGGTGAAACCACCAACCTCCCCCCCCCCCCTCCCTCCCCAAATGGGACCCCGGTACCCACCCAGAGATTCTAGAGTTATGACTGTCTCTTAAGGTGTTAGTAATTATATATCATTGTGGTTAAGCTTTTTTCAAAATATCTGGATTACTTATTTAGGCTGTCCAAAGAGAATAAGCATTCTTTTTTGGTAACACCACATCACTGAGGGTTCAAGGACTTGTAGGGCTTGTCTATCAATTGTCAACATTGACAGTCATTTCATTAGGCAGGTTCTGGGCAATTATTTCTCACACAACCATTGACAATGATCTATCGCATAAGATGTTCATTTTAAAAGATAACCACATTTAAATGTCCTCGTTTTTTTTTTTTTACATACCCACATGTACACACACACACATACACACACACACACACACACACACATATATATATAAATAACACACAAAATCTCTCTCTCACTCTCTCTCACAAACACATATACATGCAAGCCTACCCACCCGCTCACACACATCTCATGCTTGCACAGATGAAAGCATGCACAAATGCATGCAAGCACACACTCACACACATACATATAGACACTTACACACACACTTACTCACACACGCACATACTTACTAACACTCGCACTTGCTCATACTTATTCTTACACACACACACACACACACACGCACACTTATTCAACACACATGCTCAATTACCCATACACACAACAGAAGACAATGACAAGTGCCACTAACATGCACTGGACGTCCGACAAGGAGGAGCTAGAGTCACCAGGTCAGAGCTGCCGGCCGCAGTGTGTGCTGACATAGAGAAACTGTACAACCAGAAATCTGCAAGTCCACTCAGGTTGAGTGACCGATTGCTGGAGCCTGGAATAATACCAGAATATAAATCATGCTATCAGTGACATAATAGACTTCTCCTATGGTTATCTCCCGTATGCCTAGTTCTCTTGCCTTGTAACCTCATCATCATCATGTGACCTGACAATAAGCATATGTTAACATGTACTACAATTTCATGTAATCACCAGGATTACAGATCAGGTCAATGCTCTTGTCTTGCCCTATCCATGTGGCCAAACCAACTTTGCGTGTGGCCTTAGATTTGCCATGTCCTAATGATTTTTAAATTTACAATTGCACAAGTGCTGTTGCTTTCTTAAAGTAGCAAATTTCTTTGATCTTTGCTTGAATAATTTGTACCCCTAAAAATACAATATGTAGTAACTGAGATTATTTGGATCAGGCGCAGCAATGGCTAGTGATTATTTTGATAGCCTAGTTTGAATACAATTAAAAAAATCCCCCCGTGTGGGTTCCAGTGCCCTGTTATAGGGAAAACAAGAAAAGACCCACTGCCTACCCAAAAACATGTCGTAAGAGTGGACTAATTAGGAGCTTCCTTCAAAGTCAGAGTGCATCTGCCTGAGAGGCAAGGAACCAGCAGTCTGCATACAAATAAGTCAGATCTGTAAAACGGATGCACATGCAACACTCAGGTTCTGGAACAGAACTGCAGTCCAGAAGTGGATGAAGAATCAGAACTTTCTGCCAGAGTGTACAGCTGGTGAACGCGAAGAAGAAGAATGAAAAATCCACAACTCATGGGAGACTAATGCTAGAAAAGTTCCCGTTAATTAACTGTAAGCACGATGATTGTTTGCTTGAAATTGCTGTCTGTTTTTATTTCACATACCAAAAGTAAGGCAAAATGAAAAATACATATTTGTTTGCATTAAAAAAAAAAGCTTTTTTGTAAGAACATGATTATCAACAGGGTTGCATGCCCAAATTTCAAAAACACACACCAAACAGTTACTGGGTTACAGGTGTTTAAAGATGGACATGACTTTTGGAATGGACTATAATATCCTCATCATTACCATTACTTACACAACAACAAATGAATGTAACATTACACATGAACAGTTAACTGCAACATTACACATGAACAGTTAACTGCAACATTATACATGAACAGTTAACTGCAACATTATACATGAACAGTTAACTGCAACATTATACATGAACAGTTAACTGCAACATTACACATAAATAGTTAACTGCAACATTATACATTAACAGTTAACTGCAACATTATACATTAACAGTTAACTGCAACATTATACATGAACAGTTAACTGCAAGATTGCACATGAACAGTTAACTGCAACATTATACTTAAACAGTTAATTGCACCATTATACATGAACAGGTAACTGCAACATTGCACATGAAGAGTAAACTGCAACATTGCACATGAACAGTTAACTGCAACATTATTCATGAACAGTTATCTGCAACATTACACATAAACAGTTAACTGCAACATTATACATGAACAGTTAACTGCAACATTATACATGAACAGTTGACTGCAACATTACACATGAACAGTTGACTGCAACATTACACATGAACAGTTGACTGCAACATTACACATGAACAGTTAACTGCAACATTACACATTAACAGTTAACTGCAACATTATACATGAACAGTTAACTGCAACATTACACATGAACAATTAACTGCAACATTACACATGAACAATTAACTGCAACATTACACATGAACAATTAACTGCAACATTACACATTAACAGTTAACTGCTACATTGCACATGAAAAGTTAACTGCAACATTACACATGAACAGTTAACTGCAACATTATACATGAACAGTTAATTGCAACATTATACATGAACA